>JAUZND010004022.1:0-11929 GCA_034780555.1 Coelogynopora nodosa
AAGGGATATAGGTAGTATAAACACATGTGTTCCTATTCACCCATCCTAAGGGGTGAATAGGAACACTTTTAAAGTTTAAAAAAAATTAACCCAGACTAAATATTCAAATTATTAATGAAATACATTCCCAGCATCCATAGGACACATTATAGCCTTAAAAAAGTTGAAATAAATACATACTACATATATTATTTGTTAAAAGACTATGAAAATCGTTCCTATTCACCCCATTTTACGGTACCTATTTAATTTGATGCACTGATTTCAAATTCGTTAGAGACTACTCTCTATATTGGTAGTGATTTTCTTTATATGACAAGCGTCATCACATGTATAAAACTAAAAACTTTATTACAACAGATTAATTAAAAAATTCAATGATTTTCTATATAATTTGTGTGATGATGTCATAATCTACCTTTATTAGTAATTATGAATGAACAAAATTAGTTTTTTTTAAATGACTCAAAAAATATCATTTAAAAAGTAATAAAAATAAAAATCAAAGTAATATGTCTTTGTGTAAGTACTCTATGAGATATCAATAAAAATATTCTAGTAGGTATTTAATATAAATATCTACATATATGTACAGGAATGACCAAAAAGTAAGTAACAAATTGACACTCAATATCAATACCAAATATTAGATTATACATTTCTCTTCACATTTATAGAATTTTTTAATGGAACAGCATGTTGTGTTACAAGTTTTACATAAACAGATAAATAGATTAATTAATTTCACAGGAGTAGACCATGAGTTGACAGATATATTGTTGTACCAGTTTACATTGAAAGATGTCTCATCCCAAATTAAGAGAATCAAAGGATAGTAGATGTAAATTCTGCAAAATTCCATAACATTACAATGAATATTCTGCAAATATAGAAAGAATTCAAAATGCTTTATCAACAAGCATTTATATTTTTGACATCAATCATCACCCTAAGTATGGTTAAATTAGTCACGATGATGCTGTTAATGTTCATTTAGTTAATGATATGAATGCTAAACATACAAAGAATTTTTACAGAATCATTGTGAATAACTTGATCAGAATTTTTTTAACAATGCCATCATTAGGGTGATGATTGATGCCAAAAATATCAATGTTTGGTGATAAAGCATTTCAAATACTTTCTATATTTGCAGAAGATTCATTGTAATGTTATGGAATTATGCATAATTTCCATCTCTACCCTCCATTTATTCTCTTAATTGTGGATGTGATATTTTTCAATGTAAACAGGCACACCAATATTATATGGTCAACCAACTGCATCTCCTGTTAAAGTAATGATTTTAATTAATTCTTAATGTAAAACTTGTAATACAGCACAATGTTCCTGTAAAAAATATATAAATGTAAAAAGAAATATATGCATCCTATAATAATGTTGAATTGGGATATTGAGTGACAGTTAGCTAGTTAGTTTTTGTTCATTGTTGTACATACATATTAAATATATACCTATTATTTTTATTGATATTGTATAGTGTACTTACACAAAAACATGTTACTGATATTTTATAGTAGTATTTTTAACAAATGATAACATCATCATCGCAAATAATTACAAAGGCTAACTAATTAGTGAGTGGCCTCTGGCAGATTTGAATTCAGTACATCAAATTATATAGAAAACTATTGAAACTTTTAATAACTCTGCTGTAATAAAGTTTTTAGTTTTTGTGACATGATGCAGGGGACAAAGCCATCAATCGCTTATACAGAAAAACAATACAAAAATAGAGAATGGCCTCCAAAGAATTTTAAATCAGTGCATCAAATTACATATAGGAATCCACCAAAAAACTAAATATATATCACAAAACAAGGTTTACCCTCCTATAGCTCAGACTATAGTGATAGCTTTTATGTCAATATTGTTACAGTAGAGTGATAGGTGATAAGGATACATGTAGTCATTAAGTCAAGCAACACTCTGCAGAGTTTTGCACCATTTTGCCATGGTTTGACCAATTCTGCTGCTCACACTTCTATTTTATGCAACTCCTGCAATGCAGTGGCTATTTGCTTGTCTTGTTCAGATGCAAAATTATTTTGCCATCCACAAAACAATCCATGCATACCCATAGATTCCAATAACTCGAAATGCTTTCATAAGATCTGCAAACATCCCAGAATCTTATAAGGAGGTCCACCTGATACTTTTTAGAAATCTTGTTTAGAGATTTGTCAAACATTACTACATCCATGCTAATCAGTCTTATTCAAACTGTTCACTATTTCTTTCTCAGAAAATGAGAAACACCAAACAAAGCATATACCCATACCTATTCTGAGTATAAAAAATTCATTTATAAAAAAATCGAGTATACTGGACTTAATTGAGTATGGACATCAAATTCTAGTATATGTGGACACTGTTTTGAAGTACCATATGTATCTATTTCTTGATATTTAACTATGTACATAACTTTACATTGTATAATATATTTGAAAATGATAACATATTTAGTGTGTATATTATTGGTTTGCCTGATTACCTGCAGCTAATTAATTTTTTTTAACATTATTAAAATTGATAAAACATTGCATTTAAGCAAAGTATTTCCAGAATTAAGCAACTGCCTTTAAAATATCATGAATGCACACTTAGTTATACACAGATAATTAATACCATCATTAAACATAATTTAAAGATATAAATTAGATTTTTTTTATATATTACAAAAAAATATGAATGTAGCCTACTGGGTATGAGGTACATATTTTTGAAGTTGAAAAACCAAAAACCAATTAATCATTTGTGCCCTTACTTGCATGAATTATTATTATGAACATATCAGGGTAGCCACCATCTAGCCATGACAAAATTCCTTTATGACTGACAAAGTAAACATTAACATACATATTTTAAACTAAATATATAAACACAGTTAAATGTATTATTATTACAGTATTGCCAAAATACACATTAACATACATATTTTAAACTAAATATATAAACACTATTAAATGTTATTTAGTTTTTTATAGTTATTATGTATTATATTATGTATATTATAATATATTATTTAGTTATTATTAACAGTATTTAGGTGATTTATTTAACAATTAATAAGGATTAAAGTTTAAAACTGGTTAAAGGCCTAAGCCCGTCAATCACGATGCAAGGTGCTACAAAAAGTTGCATACATACTTTTTAATGAACCTATTTACATTGAGCACAATGTGATGCAATGAAACTGAAGTTGAAATTATTAAACTTTTTCTGATGCTGTGTAAAAAATGCATATTTCAATGCAAATAGGCTGTAAATTATGTAGAAACATCAAAATATGATACACCCATTGCACTTCATGAGAACTGAGATTAATACATTGACACTCAAATGTTCTGTAGCATCAAATCACATTTGGTTGGCATATGCACAACCTGTCATCAGCTGCTGTACAAATGCTACATTGTCTAGGAGTCCACAAAATTGATGAATGAAAAGTTTGCAATACTGGTTGATAAAAGAGACTTGGAAGCAAAAGTCTTTGACAGTTTTTTTATTAGCTCATTGGCCTTCTCCTTGTTTTTAGAGTGAGAAATTGAAATTTATCTCTTTATAATTTAATAATAAAATAATAAACAATATATGTGTGCCACAATCAAAAATGTATTGATACCCAAGGCTGAGAATGGTTTTGGTCAGTTTTGGCAGAAAATGTATAGGTAGCCACCCTGATATATTCCTAATTTATTATTTTACTTATTCCACCATTGCATGTCTTATATGGAATATTTTATATATATAACAAATATATAATATAATGATTATATAATGTTAGGACTATGAATTTATCTGAAAAGTATAAAGTCTAAAATTATATGAATAACAAAACAATATTATATATATATTAAGTAATATATGGGGCTCAAAATTGGCCTTTCAGAAAAATCAGAAAAATCGAACTTGCACAGAGAACCAACATTTTTCAGAAAGCAAAGCCAGGAATGCAGCAAAAAGCATCAAATTATATTTTGTTAAATAACTAAATAAGGTATTTTTAACAAAAGCATAACTATGTGTAGATGAATTTTATCCAAAAACCCTAACACTAGCCAAAAAGCTAGTTAATATACAAATAATATATCAAGTGTACATATGTTATAGCATGAATTTTTCAATCTTTATTCCTTAAAACATAGATTTAAATTGGGGTTAAATAAAGTATGCATAATGAACAATAAAATTATATAATAAATATATTGGACTGGATGAGTAGATAGGGTGGTTGTAGGAGTATGTATATTTTTGCTTATCTAAAAATCCAGATAGATGTGCAAACTTTTGAGCCCTTAATATAATGTATAAATAAATATATTTATCTTAAATAATTAATTTATATAATTAAATTTTAACTGACATGTTAACTAAATTAATTTTAATATTTAAATTTTACTAGACCTACCAACCTAGTACATTAGAAAACTGGGACATTTCCATAGGAACAATATCCATCATTCCCATGGTAAGGTAAGCAGCTGAGCATACTTTTTTTCAGTTTTCAAAGCTTAGATTGGATTTAAAGACATTTATTATCATAAATTATAATATGTTTATAATTTTTTCCATCAAATCAATTTTTTTTTATTGTGAGCTGTTTGATATTTTAAGATTTAAAATAAGCATTTTTAACAATGTGTTATACAATATAAATATGCATACAATGTATAGACTTTTCTTAATAAGTTTTTTAAATAATTTTTTATGAGTCTAAAATTAATTTTTTTGGTGTGATCTTAAAAATCAAAAGGAATATTATTTAATTATAAAATAATTTTATTGATCATGGCTTTATCATGAGACATGACCATGTGGCATGTAGCATTCAGGTACTATAGCTAGGTACATTTTGATTAAATCCTTTAAAAATATTAAAAGAGTTAAATAAGATCAGATTAATTTGTATAAATAATAAAACAATATTAATAATCTTAATTAAAGAATAAATTTAAACATGCAGAATGCAAAAAAATATTTATTATGTATACTTAAAAAAAATTCTAATTTTCCATGACATTAAATGTCATGGAAAATTAGAATCACAGGTTTTGATCAATTTTATCAAAACCTGTGATTGTCATAGGAAAACCATGAAAGTTGCCATTGGCAGGTCTGAAATACTATTTAAATAAAATATTTAATGTTAATAAAGAATATGTTCAATGTTAATGTATTTATTACAATCTTTACAAAATATGTTATTCTCTCTTCTATTTGTCATCACTCCACTTTGAAACATTATAATTTACAAAGATGTTATATGTCTGCATATAGTTGGAAAAAAATTATAGGCTATGACTATGTGTCCACCTAGGTTATATATATACATAATACTGCTAATATATATATAAAAATTTATAATAAATAATATATATAATAAAAATATATAAATATTTCACTTTAGGTGGACATACAACCTATATAGTCCTAGAAAAAATTTTCTGCCTAAAATATTTAGCTCATAAAAACAACATAGTATTTTATTCATTAGATTTAGGTATAACTTACAATAATAATATGTATAACAGTATTTTCATATTTATATTAGTTATTATGTATATATATACCTAGAAAAAAAATTCCAACTATAAGTATAGGCAGACACATATAGCAGGCTATGCCTATAGCCTAGATTTTTTTTTCTGACTATATATATAGGCAGACATATAACATCTTTGTATAATTTAATGCCTGCATAGTTTCTTCTTAATTATTTTGCAAAAAAAATAAACTTTTTATTTCTTTAATGAATATTCTGTAATATTTTAGGCTATTCTTACTTAACATTTCCTCTTTGAACTTCAAATCCATTAATTATATTTCTTAAATAAATAATATAAATAATAAATATTAAACATTTCCAACGGGCTTTAATATACAGGGATGGGCAAAATTCAAGCGACAGTAAATGAGATAAGTAAATGAGTAGATAAGTATTAACAAATGCACTGTATGGAGTTATGTTTTGAATGGAAGTTGTGATTGGTCAATAAGTAAATGAGCAACAGTAAATGAGTAAATGATTTTATGAGTTTATTAAATGAGCATCGATTTCAATTAACGTGTGTTTTCCAGTTTTAAAATCTATGATCAATATTAACAAAATAATTTCATAATTTAAAATGGCTTTATCAAAAGAAGAGCGAGTGGAATTGGTACTCATTTGTGGAGACAACTATGCATCTGCAAGGGAAGCCTGTGCCATATTCAATGAACGCCACCCAGATAAATCTGTCCACCATTCAGGAGTATGTCGCATAATGAATAAATTCAAAGAAACTGGTAGTGTAGCCGATGCACCAAGAAGTGGAAGACCAAAAGAGGCTACTAATGAAAATAACTCAATCTTCACACTTGCAGTTTATCAAAGAAGCCCTATAAAGAGTCAGTCTAAAGCTGCTGCAGAGGTTGGTATAAGTCGACGTTCTGTTGGTCACATCCTAAAAGAACATAAATATCATCCTTATAAAATTCAACTTCATCAAGGGCTAGATGAGGAAGACTATGCAGTACGGTTTGAGTTTTCATCACAAATGATTGAAATGGAAGAAAATGGAGAATTAGATGTGAGAAATATTGCTTTTGGAGATGAGGCCATATTTTATTTAAATGGCCATGTCAACAGACATAATTGCCGATATTATTCAGACTCTAATCCTCATTGGATGATTGATTCAAAATGGCAAAATGATCCACGAGTAATGGTTTGGTGCGGAATTTTAGGTGACTCAGTCATTGGTCCTTTCTTTTTTACTGAAAATGTGAATATGCATAGCTATCTGCAAATGCTGCAAGAACATATCGTGCCACAAATTACTGCTATTCAAAATATTCAATCAATGTGGTTCATGCAAGATGGCGCACCTGTGCACTATGCTAGGATTGTCCGAGAATATCTGAATATTCACTTTCAAGGTCATTGGATTGGCCGACCAGGACCTATCCCATGGCCTGCTCGTTTGCCTGATCTAAATCCTTTGGATTATTTTCTTTTGGGCTACGTGAAATCAATAGCGTATAATACTAGACCACGAACGCTTGAGCAAATGAAAGATCCAATCACAACTGCCATTCAAAACATAACTCCAGATATGATAGCAAATGTTTGTTCAGCATATTCAATGAGACTAAGACATTGTGTTATAGCTGAGGGTGCTCATTTTGAACATTTAATTGGTTAATTTTTTTATTATGCTTTGAACATTTTGAACATTAAAATATTAACATATTTGTATTTTGTACATACAGTGCATTTGTTAATACTTATCGTTTCTGTACATATATTATCTCATTTACTGTTGCTTGACTTTTGCCCATCCCTGTATATATCTAGGAACATAAAGCTATTATGGTAAACTAGATTAATAAAGTTATTATAATTTATAAGTTTATGACTGAAATACAAAAGCTTGATAACCTGCATTAGCTTTATACATTGTATAGATGTGCCATACTCTCAGAGGTGTGATTTTCAAATGATAAAAAAATTGGAAAATTAAATACATATATACATAAAAATAAACTCATTCACAACTATATTTAATTATTAGACTTCTTGAGCCTTATAAAAAAGGAGAGCATTAGTGATCCCTACCTCTTTCAATATTATAACCTTAATTTAAATAATTTATTATATAACTATATTTTTTAATGATTAAAATTAATATGTGAAGTAATGTATTTATTTAGAGCAGAAGGTTATTTAAATATATTTTAGATTACGTAAATATAAAAGGTTTAAAATTCACTTGTCCAGTAGAAAAGGTACTTAAATTTAAAATTAACTTTAATATAGGATAAATATTCATTTATATGGAATATATATAGATTAAAGTAAATAGGATTTATATTTAAATGTTTATTAATATTTCAACTATAAGATTATTGATGAAAAAAAATGATGAAGGTAAAATAATGATTGTCATATTTATTGTTTATAACCATATATAAACAAATTCATACTTCTATATATAGGCCAAAATAAAAGTTTATCTTTTAAAATGTATCATATATTTATATTGTACATTGTCATTAATAATAAAATATGTATTGTATTATATAATAAAAAAAACTGTGACCAGTGTAATTAGCTGGAATAATCACTGACACTGTGGTCACAAACTGTGTGCTAAAATGCTGTCAAGAATGTTAATAAATATTTTTATACATATGTTTTATATATTTAAAAAAATTGGGTATAAAAATTAATTACTTTAACAACATTATACATCTTTATAATATTGTCAGTTGAATCCATATACATTACCACAAACATGTAGTAATATACAAATGCATGGACATAGTTGATCACTGTTATAACATATTTGGTTTTGTTTCTATTATAGTATATATTTTTTAATTAGTAACAACATTATGACTGCATTCTCAAAAAAAGCAATCACAGAGTCAATCCTATTTACTATTATGAGAAATCATTGATTACTTTAAAATATTATCTTAAATTTAGGTTTGAAAGTATAGAATCAATATAATATTTAACATAATTCGTGGATTTGATTATGACATATTGATATGTTATGACATTGATCATTATAATTGATGGATATACATATTATATGGATATATCATTATCATATGGTAAATGAAATATAAAATGCAGCACAAATTCAAAAATCAATAAATTAGAAAACAATCTCATTTGTTGCTTAATAGATATGAAATTATTATTATTATCGAGTATCAAAAATTGATAAATACAATGTCTTACTTTAAACATCAATCCTAATACAATTATCATAGCAACAAAGCTAACAATATCTCCATGGTTTGCAATTATGTATTCGTGTGAAAAGTAAGAAACATTTTTGTTCTTCTTTCGTCCTGGTTTGGCATTCATTATTGCTAAAACACAAAAAGTATATACCAAATACGTCAAATAGTCACTCCAAGTTTCGAAAGTAAATTGATTACGTTAACGCTTTTGTCCACATGTGATCGTAAATAATTAGTTTAAACAATTACATTTTTAATAAAAAGAATAAAAGCACAAAATTCCGTACAATATAAAAAATATATTCATAATTTTTTTAAATAAATTATTCCCTTATCAAGCTATATAAAATATGTTCAAATAAAAGAGAAGCAGAGTTTGAATAACAGTGGCTTATGTATTGTTATATTATTGAAAAAAAAGAAAAAAAAAGAAAAAGAAAAGAAGAAAAAAATGACTAAACAATAATTTTGCGGCTCTTTGGACCATCGGTGCTTTTTTGGGGTTATTTAGGATATTTTGATATTTAATAAATAATTTAGTTTTTCTAAAGATATTCTAAAAAGCTTCTATATATTTAGCCACAACCTAAAGGGAAGTGTTGTTAAAGAAAGAGAGTGTGAAGAAAATTTATAGATAAAAGCATATCTACGAATAATTGTAATTGAAATGATATTATTGTAAAAAAGATCATAGGTTTTATAATATTGGTCATTTTTCGTTTTTATAATTTATTTCAGTGCATTCAAAATAATATGAACGTATAATTTAGCGAAATATTATGTAATATTATATAATACATAGTATATTTTATATTTAGAACTTGGATTTTTATTATAAATGGATGTTTAATTAGTGTTTGCTGTGAGCAGTACAATTTTATTTTTGAACAAAATAATCATTAAAATGTTCTTACTATGAAGGAAGAAAGCAAATAATGTATATTTTGAGGGTGTGAAATCTAAAAATGTAGTTTCTGAATTATTTTCCTTAAAAAGGAATAAAGCATATATCTATATACAGTGAGTAGACATTATAACATTTGTTTTCACAAAGGTAGAAATTTGAACGAATTGACGTATCAATCGGAAAACATAGCTAGTTGATTTCTCACATTCTTACATGTCTGTTATGAAATACAAGTTCTGAAATATGATCCTGTTAGGAACTCAAGTTTTTACAAAAGTTATTAGTTGTCACAAACCAGTTGCAAACCATATATATACTTCGTAAATGTTTTAACAAATCTGATTGAATATATTGTATATGTGCTGAATAAAAAAGCATGATGTCAATTATTAGCGGTGTAATTCTAGGTTTAAACGTTCCAAATCACCTTAAGCAAGGTATTTTCAGAGCTTCATGCAAAAACTGTAAAGCAAAATGCTTACGAAAAATAACGTGCCATTGACAATGATTCAATGAAAAGAATGGAACATTTTTTTTTCTTCTTATAAACTTAAATGCACAAATAATACACACAGAGATAAACAAACAGTTAACTTTCAAATATATCAACGCACGCCAATTACAAGTTTACTCTGTGCTTATTGTTCATATTTACCTCACAAGCAATTGAGTCTCAATGTTAATTTATAGACTATATATTTTGATTAGAATTGTTTTTTTTAGCTTTACATGTTATGAAATTGAAAAATACCATTTTTGCACGTGCCTAAATTTCTTTTATTTACAAAAATGTCTACTTTTTTAAATCGATACATTATGTGTTTACCGCTTGTGTACCTCTTGTACCTCTTGTACCTCTTATGTGCGTGTACCTCTTGTGTACCTCTTATGTGCGTGTACCTCTTGTGTACCTCTTATGTGCATGTACATCTTATGTGCTTGTACCTATTACGGACTGATTATGTGCGTGTACCTCTTGTATCTCTTATATACGTGTACCTCTTGTACCTCTGATGTACGTGTACCTCTTATGTGTGGGTGCCTCTTATGTGCGTGTACATCTTGTATCTCTTATATGCGTGTACCTCTTATATGCGTGTACCTCTTATATGCGTGTACCTCTTATATGCGTGTACCTCTTATGTACGTGTACCTCTTGTACCTCTTGTACCTCTGATGTACGTGTACCTCTTGTACCTCTGATGTACGTGTATCTCTTGTACCTTTTGTACCTCACCTCTTGTACCTCTTGTACTTTTTATGTGCGTGTACCTCTTATACTCTTTATGTGCGTGTACCTCTTATACTCTTTATGTGCGTGTACAGTCTATTTAAACCTTCTGTTTTGTATATTAATATGATATTTTACTGCATGTTTTAATTATTTTTCATTTCCGAATTTTATTTGTGACTAATTGAACATGTTGCATTTTTCAAAACACTTAAATTTTTTTGGAAACACATGAATTAATTAGCTATACTGCTACATTATGGAGTGCACGATATAAGTAATTTTAAAAACATTAAACATTTTAGGTTTGTTAACCCTTCGTTCGTGCGGAGGGTAGGTATACTATTATTTCTCTCTCAAAGAAAATCATTTTTTTGGTAGGAATATGTAATGTATAACCCTGATTTTTTTATTCAGTGGTTAAAATATATACTTTTACCTATAACTGAAAAATATAATAAATAAAATTTTTAATATTATATTATTACAGAGAATATTGAGTTATTATTGAATTTTTTTATACCGTCGCTGGGTTTTCTCATTTGCCGATGATTTGCCTAACCCTAACCCTAACCCTATTTGGAGCCAAAACTTGCAACATTCATAGAAAAAATAAGTTTAACATAAAAATAAAAATTAATTTGAATAATAAAATTAGTTATAAAAATACTGTAAATTACATATAAACTACTTATATAGCTTATTTTTATAAGTTGTAGAATAATAAATATATTCCAAACTTTTATAAATCTCATGATTTGGAATCAGATTAAAAAAGAACCAAACAATTGGTTGCATTGAACCAAAATATAAATATATGTTTTTCCCATAGTTTTCCTAAACTGGAGCTTCTGAAGTAATCAGGTCATACAAATGATAAAAATTATTTAATTATTTTCAAAAATAAAAATTGGTCGAAAAGTCGTTAGAAGGTATCTGTATACCAAATTCCAGCTTAATCGGTTGATAGGAAGTTTTAATGTTTGTGGGTACAATACCCCATCCCTCCCTCCCTCCCTACCTCCCTCCCT
>JAUZND010004023.1:0-11929 GCA_034780555.1 Coelogynopora nodosa
AGAAAAGACTGGCGTGCATTGTGCTGGCAGATCGCTAGAAGTCGAATCCGACTTGGCAGCACAAGGTGACAAGGTGATTATAATATATAAATATTGTATTGTAGTATATTCAAATAGTAGTATTTGAAATTGTATTATAATTATAGTGAATTTGTGTATTCAGATATATTAAGTAATATGTTGAATTATATTAGGATTCATAATTGAATTGTATTTAAGGATACTGCATGCAACTTAGCAAACTTATAATATAAAAGACTTTTATGTGTAACAACAACTTACCAAAATAATATAATATATACTTTGCCGGCAAAGTAAAGTTGTTTTTTTATTTCTTAAAACCTACGATTGGTTTTTAATTACACTATACCATTCATCATTTATTAATGATTTCTTTTACGCTCCTCATATGTAATTTTGTCAGAATGCTAGTTGAGATCAACCTGATCAGTAATTATATATTAGGCCTACTGCAGTATATTCTATTAAAAAAATACATTAATGTAATTAAAAGATCTATTACTATCAATACTTTCTTTTCGATCACCTCCTAATTAGCAAAATCAAACTTAAATATTACAAGTTGTAGGAATACCCGTGTAAATTATTAGAATCGTTTATTGTACAACTATAATACAATATATTGAATAAAAATTTATATAATCTACTATACTGATTGAGTAATATCAATACCTCATCTCCGATTATCTCCTAATTGGAAAAATCGAACTCAGCAACAATTATTTACCAAAAATAGACACTGACCTAGCAACAACAACAAAAAGCTAAAGCGCCCCCCCCCCTCTCGGGAACTATTAAAGGATGCACAAGCAGTTTATGAAGTCCCTTATACTATAATATATGGGCACGACATTATAAAAAATATATTTTTCGCCACAAGGGGGCCTCCATCTAAATTTAGCCCTCCCCTCAATAAATTTCTGAATCCGCCCCTGTTAAGGCCCCCATATGATTAATTTTATCCTGCTGTATTACAACTATAACAGTATAAATTGCAATTTTTTGTAAAAGTATATCTATATCCTTTAAACATTTTTTTTTCACTTACAGATATTATTATATTATCAGTATTTGAAAATTATCGTGAAGCAGCTAGTAAGGTCCATCCCTTCATTTTAATTTAATGTTTACTACCCGTTTTTAGCGTTATCGAGTTCCCTTTTAATAATTAAATATCCGCTCAAATTTATTATAATAGGGCAACATATTAAATTAAGTTTCAAACGTATGACTCTCTATAATATTCACCTTTTAAATGTATTCGAGTTTTAAGGGGTCGTTAATATATTATAATCATAATTAACTTTCATTACGTAATAATAAAAATTATAATAATTTATATAATAGTTAATAATTTCATGAATAAATGTATTCTACAAAAATTTAATTTATGCAATACCTACTCGCGATAAAACTATGTTTACAAAATGTATATGTTATAGTATATATGGTAGATATTAAAAACACACGTAAAATTTGTATTTTATATTAAATAACTATTATTTATTTCGTCTTGAAAAATAATACGGTACTATATGGTACTATATACGGTAAAAAAACACTTAATTACAATTAATAAATTTTAACCGATAATATGACCAAAACATTGTTTAAACTTGTCATTTAAATTTTAATCGTAGAAAATTAACTAATAGCAATTTGTTAACTCACCTTTCATCTCGTTTCACCAAATTATTTGACTTTATTAAAACAAATCTTCAGTGTTTTAATAAATTTAATAAAATAATTGAAACACAAATGGAATTTAAAAGTTAAAGGTCATGATGCCACCAACGGACAATTGGTATATTAGTGAACTCTAATCATTGAAGATTAGGTGAAACGATACGCAGCCATTAGGTAAATATAATTTAGTGCATCATATCTCTACAAAATGCGGATTAGGCGAAACAAGAATAGGTGATACGATATGTAGCCATAATGCTAATTCAAATGCGAAAGAATATATTACGTTATAAAATTTAAATACCACAATTCTAAGCACCAATATATTCTTCACAATTTTGGAATAAAATTTCTTTTTGACTAACCCTTTTTAAATACGTTCGAATGATACGAAAATGCACATCTTATAAAATAACACAATTAAACATTTGATATTTCACATTTAGAAATCTTTTGGGAAGCATAATGAGAATTACACTAATAAGAAATTGTTGGTTGCTGCGCATGTCAATAAATGAGGCTATCAAAACACAGCTAGACAGCGATGACGTACATACAACATGATGCTATTTATATATTGGTCGAGTTTCAATTAACTCATTTACTAATTATTTTAAAAATTACGGGTCATGTCTAGACAATAAAAGTATAGGATTCTATGTTGCCGAATTTTATGTAAATTTTTTTCTGTTGAATACATTTATATATATTGATATTTAATCTAATTCAATGTTCTATCTCTTGGTGACTTTGTTGCTAATTAGTAAAGTAAAAATAGGAACTACAATGATCATGTTTTCCTCATATCAGTCTCCAAACACATTTACTGTTATATTCTAATATAGAGTAGCCCCTAATTATCAATTATTTATATATATAATTGAATAAATTATCAGTGAGTAATAATAGCAGGTCATGCCGAAAAAATTGATTTTCAATTGTAAAAATACATGATAGCATTTCTTTATAAATAATTTGAAAATATACTTACATAGCAAATATAAAAATGGGATTGTCTGTTATTAGAAGTTATAAACTTATTAACATGAGAGGAGAAAAATAATTTAATTTCTTATTGTAAATAGTGTTTAACTATAAACTTATGATTTAATATATTAATTTATTATTTTATATATTATATAAAAAGTTTTATTAATGACAAGTATAATTACTACTATTAATAAGACAACTTTTCACAATATCGAAGATGAAACTACTCAATATTCGAAAGTAATATATTATAAATGTATAGTTATATTTTGACATAGGTACAAAGGTAGAATTAAAAGACAAACTAGGAATCGTCGCTTAATGTTTATTAATATAATATATTGTTTTTACACCTTTGTCCCTCTAAGGAAATAAAAAATAATACTTTATAGATTTAGCGGCAACGTCAAGGTTGACTATCAATTTATTATATAAGTAGTTTAAATATTGACTATTTGATCAATTATCTGCGACTTGCATATTACAAGTGCGATTTTATTCACAATCATGTCTTGTATTTTCAATTTAAACAGTCGAAACCACTGTATTTACTATACATTTTAGAGCATAGAGAATATTAATACGACCAAGTGTGGCTATTAATCATGTGGGTAATATTATTTAAATGGTGTATTAGTAATGTTAAACAGTTATGTTAGAAGTAGGAATTTGAAAAGACAAAATCATTTTAAAATAGAAATTATAAACAAATTTATTAACATAGCCTATACCATATTGCGTATAATGTATTAAAAAGAGTAACACCCGCCACGTATAAGAAATTGTATGTCAATGATAAAATAATTATGCCACCAACGGACAATTGGTATATTAGTGAACTTTGTAATGGAATAAATACAATGTAATAGCTTAAAGTGTTAATAAATTGAGATATATTTCCGTTATTTTAATGAAACTCCCAACACGACCATATCTAAGGGTATAAACTAAACGTACTGTTTAGTGGACGTATATAGGAGACAAATAATATTTATGTAAGTTTAAATATTTTATAAAAATTACAGGTTTATATACTAAACGTAAAAATTGTGAAGAAACAGATACCAAAAATAACCATTTTTATTTTTGAAATCAATTAATATGGAAGCATTTTATATACGCGATCAATATCATTTTTTGGTTAGCTTTAATATTAAAAATTAATATGATTGCATGTATTGTTAACGTAATAGGTTTATATATTGTTCAAAATGCTATAATTATTGAAAAAAAGCAAAGAAATTATTTCTTAGAAATTCAAATTTGAGATAATTCTAATCAATATATGCAGACAAATTATATTATCCTTTCCTGCAACTACATAATTATACATGATAAAAAGGAAAGTGGAAGTTGAAATGTTTTATTTTATAATCACAAACAAATCGATTGGTATACAGAATTGAAGCAAATACGAGTACATTTTTTGGCAAACAACAATTTCAAGCAGTTTACAGTTTGCATCACATGATTACTTTGTACATATAACGAAGGAAAACGTGAACGAATACGATACATGTCAGTCCAAAATATTTAACAGTAGGATATATATTTCATACAGATAATACAAAACGCGCGACTGCTCATTGTATAATATAATAATATTCTAATAAATATAACTATATATAACAAAAATGAATAAGACAATAAGCAGGCAAAGTGAGGAATGCGTGGAGATAGACATAGACGGAATACAAATGGTCAGATGAAATTGACCAATCAAGATCGCAGGAATGACAGACAAAAGGCCGCCAGCAGCGAATTAGAAGAGAGTGAGTGACACAGAAATCAATATAGGCTAGTCTTCTTCATGATCCGAAGAAATTCTGGTTCATTAATCTCCCCATCGCCGTCTCTGTCTGCCTCATCAATCATTTCCTGTAAAAAGACAACAAGACCATCACAATTAATACATTTTTTATATTCATTTAAATCATTTTTACTTGGATTAACTTCGACAAGCCTTATAATCTTAAATGCAATTAAATTCATAGTTTTGTTTTTCTATAACTTAAATATATTTATTAAAAAAGTAGTATAAAAAATAATCATTTAATCTACTTAAAAATAGATTAATAACGATATCTGTCTAACCAATTTAGATCACAGTTGAGTTTAATAACCCCTGGATATTATGTTAAATAAAGTTTATCAAAAGTGGACAACTTTTTACTAAAGAAAAGACTTGAAAAAATCGAAAGAAAAATTTAATTAATAATTATTCTATAACAAAAGATAGATGCAATTATCATTGACGCTTACATACTTTAGTTCTAATTTTTAAATATTAAAATTAAGAATAATACTTGTTTCAGAAATAATACTTTTTAGTTGCGTAACTACCGGCAGTGATTACCTTGTCATTGTTTTACTCAATAATAGATCAGAAAATAATACGCACCATAACCACACCAAGTTTAGTTGAAATCAGTTATAATGTACAATGTTTATTTAACTAGGCGTCTGAAAAAAAAATTAATTATTTATTCAAGATAAAACCATCCCATACAAAAACATATGAACCAAATTTACTATAGTATTTAAGAAACACCTATGAAATCACTTCTTCACAACTGTCTTTGCTTCTTCATCACGAAATGTTTATCACTAATTAAAAACAAGTTTTACTAAATGATCTCGAGATCAATCCATGCTGCAATTCACCTGCAATTCTTCATCGGTTAGATTTTCCCCCAGTTCCTTAGCGACCCTTTTGAGGTTCTTAAAGGAGATTTTGCCGGTTTCGTCATCGTCAAAGAGTCTGAATGCCTTCAAGATCTCCTCTTTACTGTCCTTTTCCGTCATCTTTTGGGTCATCATAGTTAGGAAGTCATTGAAGTCAATTGTACCTGTAAGACAAGCAATTTAAAACGTGTGAATCAATATCAAACTATAAGGTTGTTGACCTTTGTTATACAGATATAACTAATCTATGGAATATATATTATGTATACCTTTATGAAACAAATGACACGTGTGGCGAAAATAGGAGAGGGGAGGAGTGGAAGGGCTGATGTTGATAGGGGAATCACCGGATATACATTTTAAAAAAATTCACAAAATACTAATTTTTAACTCAAAATTTCATCAGAAATTCAACGGTGATGATGAAAATTTATTAAAACGACTCCAATTTGTCTTAAATATATAAAACAAAAAAACCTGCGATTCCTTAAATTAATAAAAATACATATAAACGCTCTTTTAGCGGGAATAATATTATAGTGCATAATATATTATAAATTGGTCCACTCATTTTATAATATTTCTTCGTATTTAATTTATTTCGTGAATGACATATATTTTGCTTAGAATATTCCATTATCAAAACAAAAATAATATGCTTAGATGGCGACATTTTTTATGAATTGACTACTATGTATTTATATTTTACTAGAAGATTTATCGTATATTATTCAAAATTATATTGATAACATTGTTAATATTTTTGTTAATTGTGTTTTTATAAAAATTATTTGCACTATAATAAACACTCAGAATCAACCGTTGATAAATATGACATATATTTTAATTATAATATAAAACAGATACCATCGCGGTAGAAAACATCCCTAATGTGACCAACACGCACCTGAGCCTTCCTTGTCATACTCGGAGACCAGCTTCTTAATCTCTTCCTTCTTGGGCTCGAAGCCTAGCGCGCGCATGGCCACCTTGAGCTCTTTTACGTCGATGGTGCCCG
This sequence comes from Coelogynopora nodosa, assembly GCA_034780555.1. Taxonomy (NCBI): domain Eukaryota; kingdom Metazoa; phylum Platyhelminthes; order Proseriata; family Coelogynoporidae; genus Coelogynopora; species Coelogynopora nodosa. The sequence goes on from JAUZND010004023.1 coordinate 6,401, forward strand.
AGCCATCTGCGTCAAACAGGTCGAAGGCCTCCCGGATCTCCTGCTTCTGTTCCTCCGACAGCTCCAGCTTGGGTCCCGTCTTCTTTTTCTGCGCGCCAGAGCCCGGCACACCACCGCCGCCCTGATTCCCCTTGCGGAAGTTGGACTAAAAGGATTGTGAAATTTAATTTGTTGGTAACGTTTAGAAAACTCGAAAGCTGGGTGCATAGGTGAATTTAGAGCGAGCATTGCCTGATTCTTTAATAAAGTTTACAACATTTTTTGGCACAATTTACACTGATTTTATATGTTAAACACTAATTATAAAATAACTGAACTGGAAAAGATTTAATTTAATACAAATAGTTATTTGTAGTCACCCTGCATACCTATTCATAAAATTATAGAGGGGTAGGAAATATAGATATAGAATTGCATAGGGTTAATACTTTTTATAGAAGATTCAATAGTTACAAAAAAGACTTTGTAGACTTATTAAGTGTATATTATATTGTAATAATTATCATCAAAATAATCAGATAATTTATTGTAATAGTCGGTCAGTTCATAAATCATTTTCTAAATATAACAATACAAAAATAATATCTGCATAAATATATTGTAACTAAATTTTCGGCATATATGCCATAGTCATGAAGCAACAAACATCAGAAGAAGACTAATATAGTTGAACATGGTAAGATTAACTGTATGGTCAATCAGATAATCTTTTTTCAGCTCTTCTACCCTATACAAATAAAATTTTATATTATGCAAAAATAATACACATGTCTAATTTGTTAACATAAGAAATCAGAGAAGCTGTGGATTAGTACTAATGCCTGTACTTTTTGTTAGAACTTTATCATCCAAGGACTGATTGTGAAACAATTGGTTATGAGTGGGAAATGAAAACTAAAATCATAATTAAGTGTTTTTTATTAAAATTAAAAATACTAATAATAATTTTAAAATATAATCTTCACACATTATATTTAATTTCACATTAAAGTCAAGAGTTCAAACACATTTATTAAAAGTAATACATATATACATTCATTTCCAACTGACTACTTAGTGTTTCAAAGAAATGACTTTAGAATGTATAAGAAATTGGTTATGAGCACAATTTTATAATTAGTCATTTCTGTGAGTGCATCATTTAATCCTAGTTATTGACCCTATCCTTAGAATTAATGGAGTATCACCCATTCTGATTGGCTCAATCAAAGATCTCTACCATGACACATCTGTAATGGTCCAAACTAGCCATTGTGTTGACACCAGTATTTGTATCTCAATAATTGCAGGTCCCAAAAATATTTGCAGAAAAAATTAAATAAAAGTTACTAAAACTATTGTTTTATGTAACAAAAAACTAATATGTAATAAAATATCAAAAATTATCTAATCAGAACAAGTTATAAAAATGTTTTAGTGAACAAATAAAATTCAAGTCTTCTTTGAGATTTTTGGAACAAACCTAACTGGCTGGCATCATGTTTTCTTTTTATTTTCACTGAATCATTTGCTGTTTTCATAATCAATTTTTAACTGCCTTTAGTTCAATTTTATTTTTTTCAACCAAAAAAGTTAGATCACTCAGCAGCAAGAGATGTTTATTTTGCATATGCCTCTGATACAAACAAAATAGCTTTCTGGATGGTCACTTTTTGGCTTCCACTCAAACTTTAGTTGCTTTTTTTATTCTTTAATTGTATTCTCGTTCTTTCTCTTTCAATTCTGATAGGTGTTTCTTTCTATCTCCCCCACCCCCTTCATATGTAACACATTTAAATATAATGAAACCTGACTTGCTTATTCAGAACAAATAATGTAAGTCGGTAGAGCAGATTACCCTTTATTTTTATTTCTGCTGAAGATAATATCAAGGTTTAACTCTTTATTACTGTAATTGAGTAATTTTTATTTATGGACTTAAGGCAGTCCTTATAACCCCATTAGTTGATAGAGCATATTGATGAATTGTATACTTCACTCCTGTCTTATCTGCTGAGCTCTATACTTGTTCTGGTGTAAAACCTTTCCCCTCTACTCTATTCCAATTCTATATGATGCTTCTTAGATATATTATGAAATAGGACAAATGCAATGTTTTATCAAATTTACTATCATTTCCTTATTGGCCTTGGCATTGTAACATCCTCCTACAAATCAAATTTACAGAAAAATGGCCTACTAATGTTTCATTAACACTAATTTATCAAATAATATTATTAACTTAAGTCTATAAATAACTAACTCTTCAAAGTTAATCTATTAGAAATGGTTATTAGATCTAAATAATAATTTTATTATATAATAACTACAACCTTTTTGTTTTTATTGGTTATTATAAATTATTATTAAATAGTTTTAAGAATTTTCCTTCATTACTCCCCTGCTAGAACTGCCACTGTTAACAGTATAGTTAAAAGTACTATATGTTTAGTTATATATATTTATCATTATAATTTAGTCATAATTATTCACAATTATTTATTCAAATTCAATAAAATGTGTGCTTATATTTAATTCAATAAATTTGTAAAAATTCTTGAATTTAATAAGATTAAAACAAAGTTAAAAGATGTTTAATCACATATTGTAATATTTTATTAATGTTAATATTCATAATTTAACTTTGAAATATGTTCCTAACCAATAATAAGCCATTCAGCTGTATTTTTAAATTAGTGTATTTGTCTGTTTAGCTTACTAAAAAAAGTTATGACTCCCTAATGTATTAAAAAAAATGTATTTTTCATGTAACTTGCATAGGTAATTATAGTACTATTAAATAGGTACTTTTATGTCAATGTAAAATAGTAATGAAATTTTCATATATTCTATCATTTTTTTTCTTCTATTTATTCAATTTGTACAATTATTTTTTTAATAAATAATTATATTACAAAAGATATATTAACAAAATTAACTATTTTATTTCATACATTTTGAGATCAAATTAAGATTTTCACAAGTATTTAATTGGTGAGTTGTGAAACCAAATTAGATCCATTCCAATTATGTTGTGATTGGTATTATTTGATTCCTTTAAAAGTTTTATAGGATGATTAAATGTAAAGTTAAAAAAGGATTTTGATGCATATTTATTATATATTTTATAATTCAAAAAATTAGCTGATTTATATGTATTTGGTACCATTAGAATTGTTATAATATGTTGTATAGTGGTAAAAGTAGAAATAAAAGGCTTTATTAATGCAATAATAATATATTAAATAAATAAATTTTAAAAATTCACTTTTTAATTAATAAGAACAAAACAATTATTATTTTTAAAATCAAAATTGTAATTTACTTATTTAGTGTAATCAAAATATACTTTAACTGTATCAATAAATATTGTGAAATTTCAATATCTGTCTTATTTTAACAGTTTTCCAAATTCAGTGAAATTTTAATGATTTTTACAAATTTTTGGATGGCAATAAAATTCTTAGTAATTTTAATGTTATGTTTTTCATTACAAAATGACTAAAAAATATATATAATTAAGTGATATTAGTACCCTGTAAAAGTATGTTAAATTTGAAATAACAAATTTAAAACTCAATATTAAAGTGCTTACCAATAGTTCCCACTATTTCATTAAAATATAACTGCTGTACTGTGAAATAAGTTCCAGACACAGTGCAGACACACTCACTATCAATAGCGTTTATGTTTATGACATAAAAATTTCTGCCTCATCTAAATTATATAGTTATTAATGTTTTAATGTTATGCTTATATAGATTGCTATAGAAATAACATGTTACTGCTGCTTACCTCATCTGGTTTTGAAGTCTTGGTATGGGTCTGAATTTTATATATTATTTTTATTGAAATAATTGTTACTCCTCATATTATAATGCCAATGTCAATGATAAAAGTATAATTTAGCAAAGTAAAATCAGAAACTAATACAATAAAAATATATGACATGGATTCAAATAGGCAAGCTATACTTATAGTAGTTGATATCAATAAGTTTAAGTTTTTTCATAAAAATATCACAGAGGTGAGTGGCAAGAAGGATACTGACTGTGTGTTCAGCAGTGTGGAACAAGCAACTGGTTGCTTTTTTATGGTGGAAGTGCCATACTGGACAGCTTCTACTTTACATAATTTGATTGAACAATACATTCGCCTTGGTATGAACATTATTTCAGATGGCGGGCATGCATTTAATACTTTTATTGCTGAACAATATCCTATGTAAATGTTAATAAATACATCTCCATATATTATTATTATTTGTGTATTTTATAATTATACCAAATTGAAATATAAACACTTTTTGATTTTACACCACTAAACTATACTTTCACCCTTAAAATAGTTTACAATTTAAGTATGACATTATCCTATAATTCAAATATTTTAATTTTGGTAGAAAGTTAAACATAAATAATATTATATAATTATATAATAAATATTATAAAGAATTGAAGGAATGATAAATATGTCATATACATAAACACCAATTTATGATATTTTATTGTTATCTCTGATGTACAACATTCGAATTAATAGATTTAAAAAAGTGTTTATGCATATGTGTCAGCATATTAGTATTTACAGGGTACGCACCATGTTTGTTTATAATATTTCCAAAATTCCGCGAAAATCACTAAGCGACAATCTGAATAAAACACTAACAGAATAAACACAAACTAAATAGCATAAATAACACATATATCATTCAATAAGTTATCATGAAATATTTATCAAGACTTATTATATGAAATTAAAATGGTTCCAACAAATGACATAAATGATAAAGTACCTAAAATAAATATTAAAAGTGTTAGCTAAAATTATTTATAAATAAATAGCTTTAATCATATATGTATTAGTTTGGTTACACTATTTAGGAAAATTTTTCAAATAATCATTAAGAGATTACAAAACTAGAAATAAATTTGCTAATATTGTATAAAGCAGACATTATCAGACATAAATATTTCAAAAGAACGAGGTATAACTGTTTTTAAATAAGGATAGGCAATTTAATTAATTCATATACATTCAAACAATTTTGTGTATTAAACTAATTTTTATTCGTTTCAAACATGAATGGAATCAGGCTTTCCGTCTGTCTTCTTTTTATAAAATTAATCATAGTATTTCTAATTACATGTTAAACTAATTATAATTTCTCGTTAGAATAGATTTTAATTGTTATCACGAAGAAATATTACTTTTTGAAGATGTAAATAAAATAATTTCAAAAAAACCTAAACTAATTACAAATAAAGAAAAATGCTAATTTCCTTTCAATTACCAACAAACATTGTAGAATATAGAAAAGCCCCCACTTATTACGTAACTAGTCATGAATCATTATTTGTGGTTATTTAGGTAACATTTGGCTAAGTCTTCGAAATGGTTAAAAATTAGGAAAAATAATTAACTATCTCAAAGTTTACTAGATAACGTTTTTGTAGATTAACAATATTAATCAAAAATGAGATGGTACCATGAAAATAATGCAAATATTTACAATTGCAATTAAATTGGTGAAGTTAGTGGTTTATGTCA
>JAUZND010004024.1:0-11929 GCA_034780555.1 Coelogynopora nodosa
AATGATGAAATGGCTTTATTTGAACGAGGAGATATAGTTTTAAAATGTCTAAAGTGATAACCACAAAGGTTGTTTCTAGATGCAAGTTTATTTTAATAGTATTCGTCGTTTTTAAGAGTAGATGACACGATGTACAAGACGGTTTGGATTAATTTCGCTTTCTATACAATGATATTATACAACCAATATTACATAAATATAAAATCAATCAAAATATTTCGAGTATTAATTGTTTAATTTGCTTAATAGTTGCTTATCAAATTATGAATAATAATGAAAACAGTACAAGAAATAGTGACGTAGGTAAAACATACGGTAAAATATAATTATTCATTCTTAAGTTTAGCCACTGAACTCTGTCATTAAATGCTTTGAATTGTATTTAATTTACAATTGTTTGTTTTTATTTTAAACAATAATAATATTTTTACAATTTTCATTAATAATATGGATTTTATTATGGATATAATTATATTTTCAATTTCATCACATCTCTTTTTAGGAATTATTTGTAAGTGCGCGCAGAATAAATGCTACTCCTGAACATTATATATATTCAGACTTTCCAACGAGTAAAAGTAATGACAGGAGAGAGGGAGAAAGGGAAAGAAGAGCAATTTATACTCATACCGGTAGTCCCTGATAGCGTTGACTCTATCGCCCAGGAACTGGTGCACCACGCCTCGATTGTTGTACACCTCGGCGGTTCCATTCAGCTGCACCGCAGTGTGTAGGTCTTTGAGGGCGGCCCCGGGGTCTGACATCTGCAGACACACGATGGCCCGCCCCTCCAGAGCCCGATAGGAGGTGGGATGATGGGTGAGGACCATCGTGAACTGGCGCCAAGCCTGCCAGAACTTGCCGGACACCTGTGCGGAGAGGCGGATATATAATTATATCAATAATATAATATAGATTTATAGATGAACATTTTGTTAGAAAGAGTAATTGATCGAATTAATCCAACAAATTATAATATTCTAATTTAGAATTGTAATAAAATATAATCGTTTATCCCTATATAATTTTTCTCTGATTTGAAATTTATTTTCGTCCTAATTATACTTGTATTTTCTTAAAAAACTAAATGTTTTTTATGCAAACCATGTTTATTTTTTATAACACATCTTTTCAAATTAGTAAATATGACTATTAATAATTTTTATGACATATCTAAAACAATACAATACAATTTTTGAAATTCGCAACTAAATAAAACTAATTAATGAATCTGTATATCAGTTTCGTCGGTTTTTCTCTTACCAATACAAAGTAAAAAACATAACATTGAACTTGCGATCTGTGTGCGAACCCACTAATTAATAGGCCGCATCTTTGCAACCTCAATCATTGTACGTGTCTTACTCAGAGCTCGACGCCTTTAATCGATATTGCTCATGCTCTGTTTTATATCAATAGTCAAAGTTTGGTAAAATAAAATAAAATAAAATACAAATTAAAAAAAAAACTATTTATTGCTAAACTAAACTAAATTGATAAAAGTATTCAACTGTTACTTTATTTTACACAGAAAGAATAAACAATTAATTTAAAAGTGGCGTTTTTAATCTAACTGAACGACTTTTAAAAAATCACATGACAATGAGATTTTTAATAAAAAATAGTGGATGCATTATATATATTTTTACATTATTAATTCAGTAAATGTTCAACAAATAAGCCTGTTTGACATATTTATTCATAGATAAAAAAACTTCAACATTAGCTAAAATGTTTTTATCTTAGTTTTTTATAAATCGATGTTAACAGATAACATTTTTCTCAGAATCGCAAATGTTAACAGAAAATTAAAATTCCAAAAGACAACATTTAAGACATGTTCTACGTCACATTAGCAATATATTCATGTTAATATTAATTTTAATTTCCATTATGCTGGATAATGGTCTGAAAGTGAAATACGACACTTGTCAGCATTGATAAGAACAAAAGTGTAAAGTGTGCCATTTTAATGAATATTGATTAGCGTATAAAAAGAATAGATTTATCAAAAATTTCATATCACATTTAAAACCTTATGCTTGTTATAACAATATAATTTTACTATATTTTAAACTTTTGTTTATATAACTTACGTTTGTGATCATATCAAAAAAGTGTTACATATTTTTTATGTTTTTTAAAGTTATATTGTATATAAAATTAAAATAATTTTGAAAAATAAATATCATATGTAATAAACATATTTAAAGGATAAGGATTTTCAATAATTAACAATTAGAAAACAGAAAATAAATACGCGTATTAAATCAATTTTAATTAGTTTTAATTTATTTCACCTCTTATTATAGTGATTTTATTAATTAAGACCAAAGTAAATAATACATGTTTTAAACATTTAATTAGTGCATATGTTCTTTAATTAAATATAAATATATTTTTTAAATTGGTTAAATTCAATTCATAGTTATTGTAAGAGAAAAATCCTAAAATACACATATTGTTCAGAACTATATTCAAAATAATTCTATAATGGCATACTAACATTATTTCCAAAGGTGGAGAGAGGGGTCAAATAGACAAATAGGGTGCTCCATTTGAATGACAAATCAATATTGTGATAAAAATTATATATTCATTATTATACATCGAATATTAATATATATATATATATATATATATATATACTATTATATATTCAGTAAGATGTTAAAATTATACCTCATTAATATATTTGAAAATTATAATAATAATTTAAAAAATTAATATGGTTTTAATACGGATAATATTGGTTACAGGTTTAAAAATTATGAGGAATATTATAAAATCTCATCACATTAATTTAAAATGCATTTTTTACAAGTGCACAGACAATATTTGCTAGAAATTTAATTAGATAAATTTCCTAAAGTAAAGAAACAAAAGTTATGATATTAGATTATTATTTTTTGTAATTGTTGTTTTAATATAGTAACAAAACAACCAAACCACAGAAAATTTACTTTACAAAAGTTAAATCGTAGTTTACATTGGTGAATTTAAAAAAAATTTATTACAAACACACTTACTCAATATATAATAATCAAGAAAAAGTTTAAAACAAACGCCACTAAACACTAACCTCAACAAAACATGAACATGATACAAACCTCACACAAAAAAAGCCGAAAAGTATTTCAAATAACCAATTGAAAGCAGTCGGCTAAGAGATTAATATATTTGATAAAAAATAGAACCATAACTGGGCGACATTAAATTAAAAACTGAATATATTATACATATATCTAAATTACGAATATTAAAATTTACATAGGTTTCCTTATTGAATAAAACAGTAAGGAAACACTTAAAATTAAATAATTCAAGGTTTAGATGTAATAATAGTCTAGTAGAGACTATAGACTAAATTCTATACTATATTCAATACTATAGACTTAATTCCTGTCCATTCTTTACAATAACCACTCTGCTTTAATCTTCTAAATGTACTCTGTTTCCTTTCATAATAAATTAAATTTGAATAATTTTTCTCTTACTAATGATTCTGGTTAGTGTTAGAAACCGAAAAAGCGAATGTACAGTAAATTATGTTTTATAGTATGGTTGACTCTAAAATGACTCAAACGAAGTTATTTTTTCCTTCACAATTCGGTAAACGTGTCGGGCTATTGAGACGCCTTCCCAAAGGTATAATAATTTAATTTTGAAAAACCTTTTTATACAATAGTTTTAATAAAATGAGATGTTTAGAGTATAACAATCTTACATTAATTAAATATACATGTAAAATGCGTTTCTTATAAACACATTCGTATATATTATTTTAGACAAGCAAGCATTTCGATTATGCCACGCGATAAATTTATATAATATAAAGAATCTACAATTTGCTCCATTATCTACAAGTTTGTTTACTATTATCTAGGGTGTATTATTTTATATTATAATAAAATTATTCATTGTAAGCTGTATTTATCTAATGATTTCATTATGACAAAACACTGTTTCAAAGGATTGCGTTTTATAAGTCTTACAGTATAACCTCAACAAGTCTCAAACTCTCCTAAAAATGTCTCATATCTTACAAATCAGAGGTGATCATTGTTGTTCAATCCAGTCATCTTCATTATGAACAAGACATCGAACCTTTTCTACAAAGCGTTCAATATACCAACGTTACGTGTGTTAAACGCGTGCTGTGAAGGACACGCTTAAAAATAAACATTTCGTCGTCATAGCTACATGGAATATTTCCGTCAAATTGTTGTGGTAGTTTGACACAATCTCGTATTTCAGTAGTCTACTTCTTGAGCAACATATATTTGTCTCAGGACAGGAAACATACACTCGATTATTTTGCTGACATGAGGTTGACAACAGGTAAACAGTTTGCGCCTTGAAAAGTTCCGTGCACAAATGCCAGTGAAAGTTTCCACTCACAAGTGCGCTTATATCATAAAAACTTGGAGGCTATCACTACAAAAATGTTTAATTCTTTACACTATAAATTCGATTTTGAGTTTAAGAATGACCCCATTTGATGTAAGGTGGTAAGAATACGTTTTAGATATTTAAGTTAAAAGTGGGTAACATACACGATTAGACTCACTAGATTATATTTTATTTTTAATATTAATATAAGAAATACATTACAATATTTTTTAATGAAGAAATAACTCCAATAATAAATTATATTAATATTGATGCACTTTATAATATATTTATATATATTCACAATATATTAAAAATAATATGTACACTTGAATGTATTTTATTATTAATGTTTTTGAAGTAATTTTAAAACTTTAAAACTATTTTCGGTTAATGATTATGTTACATTTATGAGACTTTTATTAGTATAATATGAATTTGACGTGAATAAATATTATGCAACTGTTTCATCGTTTTATAAAATAAATTAATAATCAACATAATTATAACGCTCTATCAAGCCCACACTTTTCTTAAATCGTTCAATAAATGTATTACTCAAAACTATACAAATTAAATATGAATTTTGAGGGAGATAGGCAGTATATAGTGAACTAAACAATGTATTTCATGTCAATTCGCGAAAGACAATAGAAAGAAATAGCATGGAACAACTGTATTAACTTTGTGAAACATGCAGGATCAAAATTAAAAGAATACAGAATACAAGATTGTTTATTCTAAATGCGACAGTTATGATGAAAAAATATGAAATACACTGAACCTACCTCAGAGATTTACAGTGAAATGGATATATAAAATAAAGACAAAATCTAAATATATTTTATAAAGGATATACATAATGCAATAAAAGGAATAATATTTAAAACAGTTACATTTTATTTCTAATGTGTTTTTTATGAGGAACAAAATAATGCGATTTGTCTATCTGCATGCAAGGTAACAAAAAGCATCAACAACTAAAAATGATTAAAAAACAACATTATATTTTAAAAATAATGTAATTTTATACATAATACATATGTATATGACAAATGCATTTTAAAATAAAAACAATCTAATATTAGAAATAAGACCTACGATAAAGCGATTTATCCAGTATGATACATAAAAAATTATGTTGTTGCTAATAAACTTTAATATGCAAAACAAATGTTAAAATTAAAATTAATAACAATATAATTATAAACACAAGCTACACATAAATGTTGTTTGATTAGACTTCGAATAATACAATCATTCTTCAAAATTATATATTATACAAAATATAATTTTCAATTAATTAAATAGTTTTTTTTAATAGCAAATCGTCTACCGTAATATGACGATTTAATTTAAAATATAAAAATAAAAATCATATTCTCTAAATTTAAAGCTTGAATAAATATGGAACAAGTGGGATTTGTGAACCATACTGGTAAAAAAATATTAATTATTTTTAGATTAGCTAATTCTAAAAGCTACATAATACACCAAGCTTAGATATTGTTAATTGCAAATTACTTTACATTTAGCTTGTAAGATTAGTGCTATATGTTCATTATTTAAATATTTTTACAAATTATGATCATATCAAATCCATCAAATGTGCCCCACAATTACAGCTATTTTAATAATCATGTGCAAGATAAGTTCTACGTTGTTTCTAATTTTTAATAGACAAATTTTACAGTTTATTTTCGATGGTTAGATTGTGAACATTTTTCGCTTGTAATATAATTTCACTTTTATTTGTATTATTATAAACATCTCCCTCAGTTATCGGAAAATCTCAGATCTTTCCTTGTTATTAATAACAAAAATTATGAAGTTTAAGCAACTTATTGAACGCGTGAAACAAATGTTTACTTATTTGATTCCATAATCCCCCTATTATATTAACATATTGTGTACGCCTGTGATATTTATCAAATTAATATATTCATTTTCAATTTTAAGAGCAATTACAATTTAATTAATTGGATTGCATTTAAATTTTTAAAATCTTTTAAGTTGATTGACTCTATCAGTCACTAAAGAAATTCAGTAATCGAGTTGTTAATTTCATCTTGTTACAGATGTGTTGCATGTATGTCTTAATTAAATATACGCGTATATCATGTAGCGTGTATGTCTTAATAAATATACACGTATATCATGTAACATGTATGTCTTAATCAAATATACGTGTATATCATGTAACATGTATGTCTTAATTAAATATACGCGTATATCATGTAACATATATGTCTTAATTAAATATACGCGTATATCATGTAACATGTATATCTGAATTAAATATACGCGTATATCATGTAACATGTATGTCTTAATAAATATAGCGTATATCATGTAACATGTATGTCTTAATTAAATATACGTGTATGTCATGTAACATGTATGTCTTAATTAAATATACGTGTATAGCATGTAACATGTATGTCTTGATTAAATATACGCGTATATCATGTAACAAGTATGTCTTAATTAAATATACGCGTATATCATGTAACATGTATGTCTTAATTAAATATACGCGTATATCATGTAACATGCATGTATTAATTAAATATACGCGTATATCATGTAACAAGTATGTCTTAATTGATATGTTTGCGAATTATACAAAGTAAAGAAAGTTAATAAATATTACATATGATGAAAAATATCAAAAATCGTCTATTGAGATGATACGCTATGGTTAGAAGAATATACTTTTATATATTCAGAACAAGAGTCCTCCATTTTTTTATACACTTGAATTAAAATAATTATTCAAATTATAACATCAGTATTTTTTAATATAAAATTAAGGAGGGGGCGAGGAAGAAAGAATTCCGTTAATAAAAAGAAAATCTACATTTAAATTCATATTAAATTATTTGAAAAAATCGTAATACAAAATAACGATATTGTACATTTTTAGTGAAATATGATTTAACTTAGACCATATTACGACAATTACGCAGATGAAACAACGTCCATGTATCAACATTTAATTAAACGACAACTATTTTATCATTATTTATAATATGGTTAATAAAATAATAAAATTTAAAAAGTATAACAATTTAGTGTTATATTTTCTATATTGTACCATCAAAGAATCCAATAATACAAACTATCTAAGTGTAGCTGTATAATTGATTATCAATTGCAAATTAAAAACCTAATTTTGAGTAAACTGGAACCAAGCGATTATTTCTTGTAATAAATAGTAAAACACACTTTAAAGTACACAATAAATCCTTTAAAAATTCGTTTAGAAAATAAATCGTGGTTCTCGACTGCAATAAATAATTAAATATTTATTAATAAATGATAGAGTTTAAATGCAGTTTAAAGAACAAATTTTACAAAACAATTAGTTCACCTACTTTTCAAGTAAAAACTTTGACATTATCGAGAACATAGTTTTTTTTAGAAAACCTATATGTAATTATGGTCGACGTCAAGTAACAATTTAAATAAACGTAACATTTCACTTTTAATCTTTACCACGCTTGAAGATGCTGCAGACATAAGGTTTCATAATATTATATTATTATATAGATAAGGCTCAATCCTTTATAAGTTACAAAATTATATCTTAATTAGTCCACAGAAGTAAAATTCACACCATTAATGACAAAAACGACTAATACGAATTTCTACCATTCTATAATAATATCTACGGCAACTGATATAAAAATTGGGACTAGAGTTCTATTTCAATAATACAATTATAATAAAATACAATTAAAACATATAAGAACATATAATGTTGTATATAAAATGGATATACAGACAGAATAATTATATAAATAGAGTATATCTACAAATAACTAAATTATTTAACTTATTAAAATAGTATTTTATAAATAAGTCGCTATGAAACTCATCTGTACATAAAGACAGAAGAAAACTATTATAGAGACTGGGATTATAATTACCTATGAACCTCTAATTGGTCAGATACAATATACATAGATGGTATAGCAGGATTGTAGAGCACCCGAAGTTGGCGGTGCAAACTGGTGGTATCAAAAATGGATGATTTCTATTTTAGAGACATGATTATTTAAAATAATTGCGTTAAATTATGTTATAAAGCAAATGCAGTCAAGAAATGTATCCTTCCATTCAGCCGTATTTATTTTGTTAAAAAAGTGTTTAAAACATTGACTTTTACATGCTTGCCTAAGAAAAATGTTTTTATTTTAAACAAATAAAATAACAACGTGTATATATCGAGATTAATATGTATCTTTTAAAAGAAAATGATATAAAGAACTAAACATAAATTATTTGCATAAAAATTCGGTTTCTTAACAAATGTAGCATATATCTAAAACGAAATACATTATATATACATAAATAATTAAATATAATATATAAGTAACATTTTGTTTTAAATAGTACAAATGAAAGAAAAATGACTAGAAATAAAACTTGTTAAATAGAATCAATCATGAATATAGAACATACTGTGTAGAGTTATAATAAAAATATATATATTTTAACGTTATGAATAAAAGATTATTTTTTAAATATAACCGGCATACACATTCCAGAAAAGGATAAGAAATTTAACATTCTATAACTGACAGAAGTAGAGGTAAACATTTTTAAGTAGAGGTAAACGTTTATTGTAAAAATTTAAAACATCCAAAAATTAACATTTACAAAGGTATACTCCAAAAAATATTTGATATAAAATATCGATAAAAATATTTATCCCATTCACGAATTCCAGACAAGTAGGATATTTGTTTATAGTCATTTCCACCACGCAATCATTATCCCGCTGAAAAATCACGTTAATCAGCACAACCCAACCCATTTGGTTTGAACACACACCTTTTCCCTTGAGTAGTATGGCTAAAGTAACAGCGCTTGCAACTATTGTTTTACAGAAGATCAAAACAACCAAACACATCTGTCGATTGTCACAAACTGATAGTCAGGGAAAGGAAGAATTCATTAACCGAATCCAACCCGCGAACTTCACGCTTGGCTGTACTACCCGGACCTGACCAATTAGCCAACCAACCAACCAACCAACCAACCACCGGCCAGTTGTGTACCTACCTGCAAGCAGAAGGCCAAGTTGATCCGGGCGATCAGGTGGTCCGGTTGACACATGAGCACCCGCTGGTAGTCCCGGGCGGCCAGTACGCGGCCCCGCGGGGTCGCAAAGTCCATGAACACGTTGCCCCGACCGGTGAAGGCCTCGAAGAAGTCCGGTTGGCAGGTGAGGGCTCGTGTGTAGGCGCGCACGGCGTCGTTGAGGTTTCGCAGTCTGAGGGTGTGATAGCATATAGGTATGTAGGGACTGAAAGAGAACATTTCAACTATTTTATTAATTAATTTTATCGATTTTGAAGGAGTTGATGAAAATCAAGGGGACCTAATTGAAAAAATTAGCAAATTATGCTATATTAAATACTCCAGAATATAAAATTGCGTGGTATAATATAGTGTAGTCAATATAACTATGTCTAGTAGCATTACTATATCTGACAAACTTAATGTATGTACTGTTACATCGTGATTGATAAACTGACGAAAATGAAAAAAGCCTTTATATAGTTTTAAAAAAACGTCGATATTTGAAAAGTTATGAAGTATAAAGAATGCATTGTCTCAAAGTCAAGGAGGTTTCAATGAGTGTTAGAAAAATTTATAAAAAATAATTTATTTCTAGAGTCTGAAACCATTTTTGTTTTAGATTTCTAAGAAATCAAGGAGCACGGGACCTTCCTTTAGAAAGCGCAAAAGAGAAGAAACAGTAAATAAATATGAATAAAATTGATTTATTAAAAATATTTACTGTAAAATATTTTTCACGAGTAAATAGCAGAGAATTGGTAAACAATTTAAATTATACATTAAAAAAAGTAATCTAGCTGTAATAAGAATCAGAATAAATAATTCGTAAAAAAAAATGTGGACCATATTTCAAAGCAAGAATTTATATTCAATTCATTTTAATGGTTTCCAAACACTAAACCGGGCTAATATTAAACAGAACAGATAAACTTTAAAATAAAAGAAATATGAATATATAAATATAAACAATGAGCATAGAGGGCTATGACTTGAAAATAGTTCTTCAAAAGCGTGCAGTTGCAATATTTTATTTCATATAATTTAAATAATAATGTCAAATATTTTAAAATGTCAAATTGCCCATCAGATAGTTGATATTTTTTGTTTAATATGTAAAAACTTAATAATAAACAAATTATTATTATTATTATTTAAAAATAAATATATACTGTAAATTAAAATAATTGTTTATAGCCTTTAAGCAGCAACATTTTTAGATACTAAAAGCATTCGGTTTTAAAGTTATTTTAAAATGTTTTAATTTTTCCATAAGGTTAAAAAATATATCGCCTTGTTTGAAAGAAATCGACACTCTTTTTAATAACCATACATACTTTTAGAAACTGACATATTTTAAAAATGAGACATCCAAATACGGCACAAAGAATAACTTCTCCCTCCGGCGTCCAACTCAAGGTGAAGTACAGATTCAAGCAGACCATTAACATTAGTTTCCCGCACAGAACATAATACCTGTAAAAATTTAGTGTTTATTGTCCAAACATTTCGGTATTAGAAGAAAAACTAACAATATGTTATGAAACCAAAAAATATATAAAAATATATTAACCTTTTATAGAAAACAATTTTCAACCGACTACCCCTCCCTCATCAGCATGGGGTAAACATGAAACAGTTAGTTAGTATATAGACCACAACCGATCAATAAGCCAACAAAGTCAATAACTACGGCTGGACGCTAAATAAAATTAATTTTAGGCTGTTCCCCTCGATCCATATATAACGTTTTTATAGCATGTACAATAGGAATGCAATGGATGGTGGCAAAGGTTTTAGAACATCGGAATTTGATTTTATATTACTTAATTAAAGCAAAGTAAACAAAAATAAAAAAGATGAAAAAATAACTTTTATTAATTTAGTAGCTCTGTTGATAGTGCCTTAAAATAGATTCAAATCTATTAAGTTGGAATTATTTGAAATGAGTGCCGTCAATAATTAATTAATGTAGCATAATTGTATTAATAACTATTATTTGGTAATAGTAAATAGTAAAATGGTTATAAAATTAAGTTTTTAATAAATATAGTCTTAATTAAATTTTTTTCTTCTGTAAAATAGTCTGTAGGTTTTAGAGGAAGAAGAAACCGTGTTACTGTATCCTAATTACTAAATCTTAAATGTCACAAATTAACTTTGGATAACGCCGGCCAAGAATAACATATGCACTGCAACTTATTTAGTGGTAAATCTAAATATAATGTAATGCGAATACACCAATAAAATGATTAATTAAATGAAAAAATTAGATAATTGCAAAAAATAATTAAATATAAATATTTTCCAATATAATACTTTTTGAGTAACCGATAACATTACAAAATGAATGTATGTATCACGGCCCGCGCTGGAGGGGGGCAGAGGGGGCAAAAGCCCCCCCCCCCCAATTTGTTATCGTTTTTAGTATATTTTAATATTAATTGGA
>JAUZND010004025.1:0-11929 GCA_034780555.1 Coelogynopora nodosa
AGTGTATAATAGGGTATGACTCTATAAGAAAAAAAGCATTCGATTTTTAGACGGATTCGGAGAGTTGGCCTATTCATCACATCGTATATGGCATTACGCCCTCATTTGTAAGCGATGCCCTATTCTCTTCTCCACTGCGTCAATTTCAAATGGTATATGGTTGAACATGGAGACTGCAGTAGAGAATGGTTTGTAATCTTGCAATAAAAATGTGTATTCACCTTCAATCACGTTTGGAATGTTATTCCACCTTTTTCGGCCCATTTTTTTTCGCCATTCATTCCATTACAATATAAAATTGTGAGCTTTTATCGACATCCGTTGTATCTAATAAATCATCATAATTTAGATATACAATCTCCATAATGCTAATGCAGTAAGAATGAGAGTTCTCGTGTGTGTTATGACTTTGAACACTGATTAAAATTTGATACATTTTAAAATCTCGAAAAATCGATTCATTCACTACATTCGTGCATTCAATATTTGTATTGATTTTGAAATATATGAAATATGTCCATCGATTTATCACCGTTCGTTTGCAAACCCCAATTCACCGAGAGCTCTTCAACTGTAATTAATGACTATCCTTTTAATTAAAGATTTTAAGATTTACAATTTGTAGATACATTAGATTCTGATAAATAAATAGGCTACATATTCGTCAAAGTATACACATTAGTGATTACAATGTAAAATTATATGTGTAGACACCTAAGAGAAAGTATATGAAACTAAAGCAAGGGGGAAAAACAACAAGAAAAAACAAATGGAATAACAACTATGAAAAATTTTCTGGATGCCAGAAATTCCTACCAATTTTCTAAATGTTATACGTAGTTTAAAAAGTTCTTCAAAAACACTAATAACACAAGTTATGTCACTATTATAGGTATATACAATATATACATATATGGATATGTCAATGTTTCGGAGCATTGACGTTTCGAAGCTTCGAAGATTCTGTGTGAAACGCATGTCTAAAAATGAAATGACTAAATAAAACTCCTACATAAAATATATGTAAATAATATGCTTAAAATATATATCTTTTTAAATAAGTGTAATTACTTACCTTTAATGCATTACAATTGCAATTTTTTAAATTTTACCAAAAAATTTCATGATGTTTAGTAGAGGCAAAGATCTTTAGAAGTCTATTATTTTAGTTAAAGGTAAAAACAAGCTAGATATCAATTCCGGTTAAGGAACATCCAATTTCAAATGTCAAAATTCAAATTTATTCAAGCCTTGCTTTTAAGTTGTTAAATTTTAAGTTATTTTTATTTACATCAGCTAGGATTTTTCGTTTTTGCTAAAGAGCACAGAATAGCTGCTGTGAAGCATTACTACCAAATGGAGGTGCTGAAAGAGAGCATCGTTTCGAAAACATATTTAACAAGTACACAACTACATTTCAGAAAACTTTGCAGGGTATAGTCCTTAAAAATTAAATAAATAGACATAAGAAAATTTGCAAGCCGCATATCCACCATCTGGTACGAGATTTTCATGATCGAGACTATTTATGTTTGAAGAGCATGATTTGATTTTTTGTGATAATCCACGAAATAGGTGTGTTACACTGGTGTTTCATTCCTATGTATATTTACAAATTTGTATAGTTATCGTTCATGTGACAAGTAAGTATTATACCTCAAATTAAAGCTTATGACTTGTGCTTTAATTCTATCCTCGAGTCAAAAAATTCTGAGCTCGCTATAAACAGTTATATATACAGTAGTATATGTATACAGTTATGATAATCTTTAATTGTATCCAATGGACCTTTCCTGACACTGTTGGAGAAGAGAAGCTAGTGATTATGCTTGGCGGCCTTCACATTGAGAAAGCATTGTTGACGGACGGCAGTTGGAACACTTCTTTATTCATCTGGCTGGACACAAGTCATTGTACAGGCAGGAATTGTTACTTCAGGAACTGCAGATGGGTCTCTTTCACATGGGCACATTACGCGCACGAGGACAGTTCATCAAGTAATATTGTCTGTACTTGATATTATGTTGCATGAAGCATATGGCCATTATAGTGGCCCTTACAAACCTTTAGAAACATGGAAAACGGAATTAAAATTTTTTACATTCAAATACTGGTGCATCATCAGGAATTTCGAAATACTGATTCTAATTTTTGTTCTAGCACATTGGTAAATAATTTTGCACTTTATGTCGAAGTACTAGAAAATTTGGTACCATTGTTCTTCATTACTGACCACGGAAACTATGTAAGATGGGCTATGGTTCACATCAGGGATATATTTTCCTTTCCTGAATCAGTACTGGCAGAATTTACGAAAAGTAACTGGGTGATATGTAAGACACAGAGGCGTTTCTCTGCCATGCCTATAGATCAGGCATACGAACACCTTAACAAAATTGTAAAAGAAGAAGGTGGTGTGATTGGAATCCCAGCAAATAAGTTTGCCATGGAGCGTTGGTCACTTACATCTGGAGATATTGCACGTTGTGTTCGTGAGTTTGAATGTAGCAGTGGCTTGAATAAATTAACTTCAGCAGATGAAGTGTTTCTCCATGTAAAAGAAAGACCATACATCATTCATTTTACTAAAAATTTATTGGATCTGCTAGATATCTTCCATGTGAAAGATAATCCATTTTTTAATGAAACTTCACATTTGGTTTCACTTGAGGGAAAAAAGGTCTTAAAAAATGAGCCCAAGAAAACTGTTATGGAATTTGAGGAAGTGTCACACAATCAATAAGTATACTGTTTTCAAACAGGATAGTTTGAAACAAAGAATTTCCTCAACAATTAAGCAAAATCGTTTAACTCTTTTTAAGACATCGAAGTCTGCTAAGAAGACCGCAATTGTCCCGCAGTCGAAGCTATTCAAAAGTGATGCTTCACTCCTGGGACACTTGTTCATTTTAGCACAAATCAAAAAAGGAAACGTTGATGACATTTTTGCCAATGAGTCCCAACCTGCCCACCAGCCTTGTCAGACAATGTATCTGGGTCAAAAGGCTGCACTCCAGCATTGTATTATTGAACGTGTCAAGGAGAAAGAGAATACTGATGATAGCGATGATGGTCGTGAACATATTGATGATGATGATGACGACGAATTGTGTATTGGTAACAATAAAGAATATGCAGATTCCGTTTTTCCCACTTATTTCGATGTCGATGCAGTGCTATTCGATGGTGGCCATCTCATTCACCAAATCCGTCCTAGGCCAAATGACGCAACTTTTCAAGATTTTGTGGCCATACGTCATTTCTTCCGACCAACAGAAGAGCACTGCGGGATTGTGGCAGAGTATATATTGTTTGGGATCAGTATCGTAATAACAACCTCAAAGAGAGAACAAGTGTGCCCAGAGGAAGTGTCGCACGTCACATTGTCAGGCCTACCGGAAAGCTCCCTTATCCCAAACAAATGGAATGACTTCTTATGTGACAGTCAAAACTAGAGTGAATTGTTCAACTTCCTGTCATCAATGGTACATGAATTGACTGAAACCGATGAGAAATCCATCTACATAACCGATGGTACATTAGTGGTTCAGGAAGAGTCTGGTTCAAGCACGTGTGATGTTCTATACCGTTTTGTGCAACATCTTTTCTCTAATGTGTCAGAAAACTCAATTGCATTTCTGAAACTCGAAGAGTATATTGCTCGACTCTACGATCCGCATTCAACTATGACTAACCTCAATGAAATCAGAAAACAAATATTTTGCTACCGAACCCAGGACCAGAGAAGACTTCCAGCCACTAGAGATGAATTATTCCAGTACGTCAAACGAGTGATCCTACAGGGCAGCATATGAGCCTGCGCCCATATTCCGTGAACAGAAGTTCCTTCGCCTGCGGATTTTGGTGGGCAGAGGCAGAATCCGGGAAATGGAATGCCACATTGGCTCACAATTGCTATAATTCCCAAGGCAGCTTCACAACTTGTGAAATTTTGCACTTGCGCCAATTGCAAGTCAAGTGCAAAAAGATGAATTTGAACTGCACAGCCCTCTGCAAGTGTTCCTATGCAGGAAACGGATTTTTATCTTTGTTTTTCTTCTACATATAGGCTATCACATTTCCTATTTTACTTTCAAACTTTTATAATCAGATGTGTTTCGGTTACATGAAGAGTTATATATCGCTTTGGTTTTGTAAATACAATCAAATTTTGTATATACCTGCTGGTTTTCATATTCTATTTTGATGGATATAACATTTCAAAATCTCAGGTAATATTTTGGATTATGACGTCATCATATGACCTTTAAAATATGTTTTTGGAGAACTTCAGAGTCATAATTATATTAGTTGGTAATACACATATAAGGTCTAAAGCCACTCCTTTCCTAACAATTTCAGTATTTTCCTAACAATGTCCTAACAACTTACAGTATAGGCCATTTTAGATTATTACCTCATCCTTGACTCAAAGGGTGCTCAGAATTTTTGAACACGAGGATATATAATTAAAGTACAAGTCATAAACCTTAATTTTATGTATAATACTTGCTTGTAACATGACCCGTAATTATCACTATGCTCAAACCCACTGCTATGTCGTATATTGTATGTTTGAAATCTAAAGAAACTGACATTGAATTGTGTGAAAGTGTGTGCAGAAGGTACATACAGTATAAGGCACATGAACATTTGAACATTTAGAATACATCATATAAGTTCTGTTTTATATTCTTACTCCTTAGAACTTATCGAATGTCATGTATACTTTCATTGTCGTAAATGTATTATAAATATAACATGTTAATATAAATTGGCGCATAGTGTGTAAACTTGAATCGGTACTGTTTCTCGTACATTGAAAATTCGGTCATTTACTGCGTTGTAGAATGAAAAGAATCTATCTTTCATAGATCATTTATCAGTGTTTCAACCGATGTTTTTATAGAATAAATTAAACAGAGTATTAACCTAACTGCTCTGTACTGCTTATCAGATATTCATGATATATAAAACATGTAGTCAAATATATATTAATTAGCTGTTGAATGTATAATAGCTAACTAAGTATATCATGAATTGTTGATTTAAATATGGTTGGGTCAAATGTTTTTGAACTACATTAGATAGATAAATCCTTTAGAAGGAACACATTTTTTTGTAGTACTAGTTTTAGTATGTTTCGATAATTTGGCAGAGTTCTTGATTGAAAAATGTGTGAATTTTGCATGGATTGATTAATTTTTTCTTTCTTTGTGTTTCAGATTTCCGTTTTATATTT
This sequence comes from Coelogynopora nodosa, assembly GCA_034780555.1. Lineage (NCBI taxonomy): Eukaryota > Metazoa > Platyhelminthes > Proseriata > Coelogynoporidae > Coelogynopora > Coelogynopora nodosa. The sequence goes on from JAUZND010004025.1 coordinate 5,243, forward strand.
TCAGGTCATATTGTTTCATTTATACATTTTTTAAATTTCATTATTTCAATATATTATATGTCAAATTACTTAAATTTTTCAAAATATTAATTGCATTTTAATTTTACACAGAAAAAAATTATTCATCTAAACTTTTTTTTTCTACATATGACTTTTTGTTGCCTGAATTATAGCATAAAAAAGGGATAACATATAGAGTTCACGCCGATATATTGTAATTGGTGCATACGTCTTTTATCTACATATTTTTAAGTGGTACTGTAAACCAAAGATAACCTTTCCAGGTCCCTTTTTTGATATGCACGATAATTAAAAAGTTTGATGCAAAAAGGGTACCGTGTCACTTTATATTGTAAATGCATGTGGACTGTGAAAATAAACAAGAAAGGCAAACATTACTTCACATAAAACGTTTATGAGGATCTAAAGATCACTTTAGACAAATTAGTTCGTAAAATGTTGATCCTTCAACATTTGATAAAAGTGACATGTACCCTTTTGGATCCAAACCCCTCAATTAATTTAATATGGCTTAAAGTACTCCGCTTTCGTTGTTAATAGGAATAACAAATGATAGTAACAATTTTGAAAATTAAACATACATATTTTATACAATAATGTTGAATATATGTAGAGAGATCAGATCTCATTGTAAAATAATTGAAGTTTTTGCAGCCTGCTAATGAGAATACAGAAATATAAACGAATCAATTCTGCACTGTACGTAAAATTGGGTAATACTATTTAAAACAACTTATTTTGAATCCAAGCAGCAGTAACGGAACTATAATTGAATTTATAGATAAAACTTTAAAACCGAAACAACATATTTCCACAAAATTAAATTAGTTAGTAATGGCTTAAATTTAACTTTAAATCCGCCCTATTAACTAGTTTAAAATTAAACGTCATTCACAATTAAATAAACCGAATAAATACCAGATGTTCTGAAGAAACCGATCACAAATTCCATCAAGATCAATTCATAACAGATTAGAAGAAAATGCCTATCCTAATCATATCAAAGAAGAACTTAAGCATAAATCAAAGCATTGTAAGAAACAAGATAACAAATCTAATCAACATTACTTCTACCTACATTTACCATTCTTAGGTGACAATATTCATCGAAAATACACCAATCTTTTCAGGAGACTAAAAATACCCATACGTATATTGTACAGCAATTGCGCACTCCGTCAATACTTGAATGGAAAACAACCAAACTCTTATAAGAACCTAAACAATTGCACTATGATTTATGCAACCAAAAAGATTGTGCCTACCAAGCTCAATGCAGTGGTTGTAAAGAAACCTATATCGGTAGTGCATGCAACTTTCATCCAAAGTTAACTCCATCTACAAACACCGTACAAACTGCAAGCATGATTTCACCATTTCAATCCTCACAACTAGTAACAACCTTCCCGGCCCTATTTACGCATCAGAGAAGCCCATTTCATTAAACAGCTCAATCCCGCCATCAACAGCAGGGAAGAATCAAATCAATGTTGCGATCTGCTTTTTTAAATTTAATTATCTATTGTCGGTAGATACATTTTTCTGATTATTATGAATTTCTGCCTAATCGAATAATTGTTAACTCGTAATTAAATATTTTGTAAATTTTTAAAATAATTTTTAACACTGAAAATTAGTTATAAATGTTATGGCAACATTAAAGCTTTTATTTTAACTTTTTACTAATAAATAATTGTGACTGAAAGGGAACGACAACCTCTTATTATAACATTGTTTCTTAACATAAGCCATAGACATCGGATTTGTTTTACTTTATTTTATTGATTCATTCATTGATCATATCTCTAATAAGCCCATGATACGGTTAATAACGTCGCCCTTATTTTTTAATATATATTTCTGTTCCCAATGTTATTGTTATCTATGACTTCTCAAAAATAAAATAAAACTTTGAAAATTAATTTACATTGAGAAAGTTTATTGGTAATTACGATTTCTAATTTGCTGGCTGCGCAAAAAACAGGTTTTGCAATTTATTGTAATAATATATTTCTGGAAGTGAAATTTTCTATTTGGAATATTTCTATGCAGCAATCGATCAAATAAATTTTTGAAATAATTGATTTAAACAATTCTGCTGGATATAAAAAATAATATTTTATCATATTTAGATGAAAAAATACACTCAATTTGAACAAACGATCATTATATCAAACTATGTACAAACCACATAATAAACATCCATATTTAACCCTTTTGAGATATGAACAATATCAGTCAATTCAAAATGTAAAGGAATAGTTTTCGAAGGGTCCTTGAAAAATGCAATTCCTGACATCTACAATATAATGTATACAGGTGACACAAACACAAAATATAACTATATAAAGACTTTCTTTTGCAAATTAAAAGCTCAAAACATATATTACTAAAAATCCTCTAACCAGGAGTAACACATTTTTAAAAACAAATATTGTAGTCCAAAACATTTGAAAATGAATAGTAATATTAAGACTACAAAAACATTTAGATACAATTATTTTAAAAAAAACTATTATTTTTTTAAAATAAAAATTAATAATTCTCCGAAATGCAATAAAAATGTCATTGGTAAAATGTAAAGAGAGTTATAACATAAAAGAACGAACAAGTGAACAAGAAAATATTACTAGCAGCTTTGACATTGCAAATTATATGAACAAATTATTCTCCATGATAGAAAAACAAATATGACTTGATAGAAATGACTTGATAAAAACAAAAAAATAGTATACATGACATTATGCTTCCAAAACTAAATAAATCTATCCACCTATTAAAAATTACACCATCTCAGATTTTACAAATTATAAGCAGTTTAAAAAATATTAATTCTGCAGAATGTGACTTCATTTCACAAAAAAATGTGAAAATAATAAAACGTGAACTAACAGTTTCCATAACTAATCTATTTTATATTTCTATAGAAAAAAAAGCCTACACAAACATTATTATTTTAAAATTTACAAAATTATTTCTATTAAAAAAAGTTGTAACGCTAATTATGTAACTAGCTAAAGTTGTATATCTCGAAGTGTCATGCTTTGACATACAAATAAGTCTTTATCGAATAAAATTTTTTAAAACATCCTCATACTCGTACTTTGTGAACATGGAAATCCATAGACATTTTAATTATCATATACAGAATGTTTGGGTCGTAAATAAAGCGAAGAATACATTCTTTATTTAAATCGGATAATCCATTTATTTGAATGTATTGCATTTACGGTGAAGTAATTTACAATACAATTACTGTGTTTTCTCAATTATCTTGCGGCATTGATTTCAATATCAATCATTTTGAATCACGAGGAATAAAGTCAATCAATAATATCAATATTTAAATGTTACATATTTAACATTATAAAATTAATGGTCAATAACATTTTTTTGAATCGACGGAATTATACTAGAATAATTGAAATCAATATATGTATATGATATGGGCTTCTTGCACAAACGAGAATTAAGCTAGTCATTGGGTAGACTAGTCGTTGGGCAAGATGCGTGACTTGCACAAACAATTATTCATTTACCCAATGACTAAAAGTTAATACGTGTATTAAATATTTGTATTACAAATTTAATATACGTTATAGGCAGTATTAAGTCGTTAGGTAAACTTGTGAATCAATTAAAATTAATGATTTAAATGTAAATGTATGAAGTATTGATTAAAAATATATCAGTTAGGTACATTATAATAGTAAATTTCCTTTCTAACTTTTATTCTACCTGACTTACTGAATATGGATATTGTAGATATTGTGGATATTGTAGACCTAGGTGATAACAATAACCCCAATGTTATTATTAATCGACGTGATTTAGAATAAAAAAATATCAGAAATGTATATTAGGCTGCTATGTCCGCATCATGTTGTAGAATAGTGATATTGGCCAACGCAAAGTTCGCCTCTTGCAGCTATACTTTCGAACTGCTTGATCTAGCGTATCAACTCCAGATTACAGCGCACTGTAACAAGTTGTGGTTTACCCCGATCATTGGACAATTCTGCAGTATTGTGCATGGATGATATCAATTTTACTGCCTTGGATCTCTTTGGTACGTATGATACTACCATGGCATTATTGGAAAACCCAAAGACTGAAGAATGCACTGGACGCTGACGACTAGCTTGAAAATCAATTGATAATTATGATTTATTGCGACGGATAGTCCCCATGTATGAAAGCCGCCTTGCTTTGAGAGTCTGCAACAAGTGCAAACTGAGAAAAAAAAATTCTCCGACGATGTTGCGGCCTGTATTAGTTAGCGGTTCTGTCAATTCAAGCACAACTTTTGAACGTTGGTTTACTTCTGACGTGCTTGTCCCCGTCTACCTGTGTATATATCTGCGTACATTTTGTAATGCCATACCTTCCTGGCTTAGAGAGTATAAACATCCGGAATGGGCACCTTCCTCTGAAGGTTACTAATTGTTCATTGACTGTCATTTGGTCATGAGGCACATAGTTAAAACGGCATTTGGTGATGAACTTATTCCATATTGAGCGAAATGAAGCAAGCTTATCAGTGACACGGCGCTCCACACGAGATGCACGGTCATCAAATCTCATTATGGCGCTCAAACGTACAAAACGATTCCTTGACATAACCTTGTCGAAATTGGCCGACCATGTTCAATGTTCCAAAGTTGCTTTACAGACTCATTTTAGATGTGTTAACTCCCGCAAGCAAAACCAAACCGATAAACTTACGAATTTCAATATAATTTGTCTCCTGAAAGTTAGGAAAACGTCGGCGACCTTCTATATGTGTATGTTGCACTATATCACGAATCATTTCCTCTGTGATAAAATAATAAAAAATGTATTCTTCGGATTGACATTGTCGAACAACATGATGTGCTGGATCGGCCGTATATCGTACAATGTTTAGGGCCCTGGCACGTCCAACTGCTACAGACCGCTCCATACTCCATCGAATGTTTTCGTGACCTATATCATCTACTGTATTATCGGAATCATCTTAACTGTCATTATCATTTGAATTCTCACTGCCTTCATTCTCTGGGCTACCAATATCAATAATCGCATCCTCTTCTTCCTGTGTACTAATGTCTCCAGCATTATATCTTTCGTCATCTATATCGCTGTCACTTGCGGCCATAATTCAGACGGCTGCATCTTGTGCTGTGAATAATCGTCTACTTATTTTATATGACTTTGCACGTACACATGTAATTGTGGCACAAAAAATATAAAACTATAAATTATCACTCCATTATAAAATAAGACGTAGGTATAAGTGATAAAATCCTGCGATGAATCACTCCACTAAATATATTCTACTAGGTTGGTTACTAACTAGCAATACCTTCATAATAAAATAAACTCACACTATGTAAACGAGTAGGTATGTATATCCAGCGATCAATATTGACCTAAATCAATTCTCTCCTATTTACCAAAAAATAACTTCACTCCACTATAAAATAAGACGTAGATTGGTTACTTGCTGCTAGCAATACTGAAGGAAATCAACCAAGTTTCAGCCAATCCCTAAGAAGTAGTAGCAACAACATCATGTATGTACCTACTATCTTCAAATAGACGTCATCGGCATCGCATTATAATTCCGCGATAAAATAATTAGCCAGATACATAAATACCGAAATTGGCACTGGGTCTATCCGACCCGGTAGTGCTAAGTGTAACACATAATTATTGTATGTATTGTCTGTTTGACAAATCAAGCTATATAGAAAAAAAAACAGTAATAAGATTTTATAGTAAACCAAAACTTAGAAAAAGTCCTTGAGTTTTTTTAGTTTACATTGTTTTTTTCATATAATAAATTACATTTGAATTTAAGTTTCACTGGGATGACCCACTGGGGCTATAAGGGTTTTAAGGGAGATAGTTATTGCTCAAGAGATCAGCAAGTGAGAAACGTTCACCATATTTAGCGCAAGTCAGTTCAAATAAAAATATAACTGTTTGTTCATTGAAACCTCAGACAATTTGTTCAACATCAAAACTGTTTGGCATTTCTTTACTTCCTGCCCCGGTAAAGGGGCCATTGTAGAATGAAAAGTGATTATGACAGATTATTGTGGTAAGATTGATGTAAGAAATCCATGTTTTGATGATTTAAAAACGCATACTTATTGAATGTGTTGTTTATATAAAATATACGTTATTACTTACGCATATGTATAACATTAATATTTATTTTTCATTGTTTAAACTTCTTTAAAATAATAATTGAAAAGAAAATGTTGTTATTTGTAATAAAATATAATTTTTAAATTGTATTTTTTAATGCAGATACTTCAAAGATAGATAACATCAAAAAGTATTTTTCATGACTGCAATATTTTCACATCCGTCTACCATACACTTCGACTTCAAACAGCATCAAGTAACCTCTTCTGGTCAGAGATTGAATTCGAACGAATCGTGCAATTGGTGCTCCACAGACGAAAGTAAAAATCTGACCAGGTGACCATGGACTAAACAAATAATTAGCACACAGTTCAAATGGTACCGTGTTATTACTTGTCTGAAATAAGTAGATACAATGTGCTGTAATATCAAATACTTGAAATTAATATTTTCTTTTCAAATATACATTGTAAAGAATCAACATAGTTATTCAATAATATGAATGTGTATATTTTGAGCAGTTAACACTTA
>JAUZND010004026.1:0-11928 GCA_034780555.1 Coelogynopora nodosa
CTTAATACCCTTAAACAGTGTTCTGACACCAACAATCTATTTTCTTTTAAACTATGGGTATTGCCAACAAAGCACAAAAGATCATACATGAAAAACTAATATTTAACATATCATCTGCTGCATATTGCTAAATGTCTCACGACACTAATTGTATCCTGTGTCATATTGTCTGAAGACACGTTTTTGTGTCAATTGACATGGATGTTTCTCTCAGTGTTCAGATCCAGAAAAAAAGGTAATCATTGGATTTCTCTTCTCTGATGCACCATATCCTTGAGAACAGCAGTCAAAAGTTTGGGACTTCTGGTAAACACGTATTGAATGAGAGACTCACTTGATATGCATCTCTTAGATTTTTAAACATGACCAAGTGATGAGTATTTAGAGATCGAGTATGTGTTTCCTTACCATTTGAAACATTGTTCGGAATAATTTGTTACATTTTAGTAAATTCGTACGAAACTTGAAAAATTTACTAAATTTTTATCAAAATTTATAAAAGTATTTTTAATAATTTTTTTATAAATTTTGTATCATAATATTATTTATTAAATGTTTGTCTATATTTATAAAATATTTCTTTATTTTTATAAAATATTTTATGTCATTTATAAAATATTTTACTTAATTTATAAAATACGTAATGTAATTTATAAAATATTTAATATTATTTATAAAATATTTATCAAATTTGTTCCTTTTAATTTTATACAATATGTTTATAATAATTATAATATATAATCTAACAAAATTATGATATTTTATTATATTATAAATTATTTCATGTATTGTATTATCTTATATTACGTTATTTTTTATAATGTTTGATAATATTTGAAAATTCTAACATTTAAATCTATTCTGGTATTGTTTAAAAATATATATAAGCTGCCTGCCTAATATTGAAAATATAAATATTAAAATTAGTTGACAATATCGCAAAAGTACTGGCGATATTCAGTATGATTTGTTATTGTTATTGAAAATTGTTTGAAACAATTCGGAGATATTCATCGCTATTACAATGAACAAACATATCAAGTTCAACATAAAATGGAATGTATTAATATTAACTGAAAGTTTGTTTATTTGTTTCAAAAGGGACAATTTAGAAAAAAAGTTGCATATATATATACAGATATATGATATAAAATTATAGTATTAACAATATAAATAAATATATTATTTTTTATTGTTTTCTCTTGTAGATTATTATTGTAATCAAATACATATTTCAATTTGACTTTGTCAAAACCGATGATCAAGAGCAGTTAGAAGTTTCTTACGAAGTTTATAAAACAATGGAATTTTGGGGCATTGAAAAGTCAGCCACGTACGGTATTCTGGATTTGATTCAGCTGTTAATTATATTTATGCATCGGGTTCACTTGAAGAATAATGGCTTATGGAGAGAAAACAAAGCATTTCAAAATGATATTGAACTTGTTAAAAAGGCAGTAAGTTTTTTGTTTAATCTTTGCTACTGAAAATGGTACTTAGTCATTAGGTTATGAGTAGTAGAAATGGAATTATTTAGGGATTATATTTATTAGTTAGCTATGCATTTGTTTAACATAAATATGTTATAAATAAACTGATCATGTGTGAATCAACGATTTTGGGTAGGTCCGGTCACAAACTGAATGACCCCCCCCCCCCCCCTCTAGCCCATGTAAGGCTATTGTGTTCAAAATACTCTCTGAAACCGTGAGGCTCCTTACCACCATAGATGTCTTTATGTATTTGTAAAATCCATGTTAACCGTGACCCTACTGAAATCATTTCTGCTAATAAATCTCTTAATATACTGACATCATTTTCGTAATAAAAATATTTATATAAAAATTATATATATATAAAGTGTATTGATCAATATAATTCAATAAAAGTTAGTAAATCATATATTAATATTCTATATAATGAAATGATGTATATTTCTGCATCGAACTTTTAGTTTGTGTTCCTTATATAATCGCTGTATATTTCGTGTTGTAAGAACATTTAATATAGCAATAATATTTAGTACAACCGATGTAATATAATCAATAAAGTTCATTACAATATATACATTACAATATATTAAATGTAGTATGAGGGGTATATACGCTTTTTATACACAACACTTTGATTTATTTTAATCATTTGTTATTATTAATGTCTCCTACTATTACATCAAATTTTTAAAAATCCAGTGACAGAATCAATTAACATAGCAAAAGATGTGTTCTTGAAATATCGGTGTTTTCCAGAAAAAAGCACAATTAATAAAGTTATTCTCAAACACTCGTTCATATCATTTCTTAGCATTATATTAGTCTTTGTTTACGCTTAGTTTGTATTATTTATAAACTATTTGACGGTTTATACAAAAAGTATGACAGTTTCCACTATAATTTCCACAATTATATAGTATTTTCTTACTTCTGTTTGCAATTAATCAGTTGTGTCAATTTATTTAATTTAGAAATATTGTTTAAAATGCAAACAAAACTTTTATGTATGGTGATGCAAGTCATCTTATTTGAGAAAATTATTTATAATACAAGTCGACTATTCATTTGGCTTTCTTTAGCTGGAAGAATGAGATAAGATTAAAATACATCAAATACTTAAATAATATTACAAAGTAAACGTACTGTAGATTGTTATGACGTAAATATATTAATAAAAAACGTTAAAATCAGTGTGATAAAAGTATAATTAGCTAGTTGTAAATGGTATATACATGTCCATTACTATCGGATACCCAGAAAAGGTTAATGAATTCATTTGTGTAATATTTAGTTTTTTTGACTTAAAACTTATTTTAAAACGTGTTACACAATTTTTAAAGATTATAGCATATTACATTCATACAGTTTACTTAACCATAATTGAACGTTTTAAATTTTACATATTTTTTCCTATTTGTTTGCATATACAAAGTACGGTACATTTATTGATAAATTAGACCATATTTGACACTCCAAATCATTAAAGAATAAATACAGTTTGTCTTATAAATTATACCAAATTATTATTACTTAAAATACTTGTGACATTTTTTCAATGCTTTATTTTTTGCTTACATGAATTTACTTACTAACTGGCATGTAGCTTACTTAATATTTACTTTGATTTTAAGTCTTAGTATAAATGTTAGCGATGTTATGATTTCAACATTAAATATGTTCAATAATCCTTATTAAAAAATTATAAATTTTGAATGTGTTTACTTTTGTAGGCTGAATCATCACATCTTCACAGTGATACGGATGACTTTTATACGTAACTTTAAAAAAATGTTTGACTTTAATTTATCTAATTTTACTTATAGTAATAAATGAACTAACCTGTTATTATTTTAGAAAAATGGGGGTTATAATACCCGGATGGAATCCTTTTGTAGCCATATGGCAATTCTATTCAAAATTGCAGCATAATCTATATACCATCAAAGTGGATGTTTACGTTGCCATGTTTTTCTGTGAATTTGTTGCATTTTTGATTATTCTTTTTGGATATAAATCGTTTGTTTACTACGTAAGTTACATTAATTAAAGATTTATATTTACTCCGCTATATTTGTAACCACTCGTATATATAACGGTCAAATCACATTCCATTCCTCCACTTTACCGCAAAATATTTCATAATTAAAAATGTTATCAACACCTAGAAATTATCAATGCGAATGCCATATTTAGTAATAACATTTTAAACAACATTAAGTACTGAAATCGAGAATTATAAAAACAAAAAACTATGTTATCTTCAAGCCACAAATGCGTAAAATATTCTTATAATCCAAATTATGCCTTGTACTCTAAAACAGGCCTGGAGTGATAGATGGCAAGTCAAACTTGAAGATTTAAAAGACAGCTAGCAGATCAATCAGTCAAAACAAAACTCGCTAGATTTTGTTTCTATCTGGCGATCAAAGAGTTCAGTGTGGAAAGCTCTATTAATTACAATTAAAACAAGGTATGTATACCTTGCAGACCACGAGTATACCAGGTATAGCTTGCAAGCCACGAGTATACCAGGTATAGCTTGCAGACCACGAGTATACCAGGTATAGCTTGCAGACCACGAGTATACCAGGTATACCTCGTATAAATTGTAAATATTTGAGATTTAACAGGTATATAACTCGTTTAGATTTCCACACTGGACCCTTTGGTCCGCTATATATATCCGCCCAGTTCAAATTTGTTACAATCATATACTGTACGTGTAATACTTATTTTAATTTGTTATTGTTATATATAAGTATTCATGCAGTAAATTAAAATAATAGTTTTTTTTATTTTTATAAAATATAATTGATAGTTTAAAACGCGAACAGGAACAATGTTGCATTCAGCTCTATATTCTCTATTTAATTGTTCAGTATCACTTATTCTCGTGTTTTTAAAATAAGTTCAATTGTTTGACCACGTGAATGAATCTATACGTCTGATGTTTACACATTAAAACCCTAAAAATAAAAAATTTAATACATTAAAATGCCTAAACACTAATATACTAAAATACTCTTAAATTCTAATAGACTAAAATCCTCAAATTCCTACAATTTCTACAAATTCCTACTGCATATATCAAAACCGATGACTTCTTTAAACTTCTAATGTTTAATATGATAAAAACCACAAACTCCTAAACTTGATATAGTTCTACACTAAAATCCTTAAACTTCTAAACATGGTATATCTTGGAAATACCTAAACTCTTAAGGTGTATTACTGTCACGTCTATAATCTGCATAAATCATAAACGATGACTTCCTAGCGTTACACTTTGAAGAACACAATAGTAATAATAAATAATCATTATTATTTTCAAATATGCTGTAGAAGACAGAGTATATGGAAGTAAATATTTGCCTTATACACTTTCCGTGTTAGGCCTACTGATATTCTTTATCATCGACAAACAAGTCCATTCTCTTTGTTGAATTAATAGCCCTAGTAGAAACTTTAATGAGAAGAGATCATCAGTGGGTGAAATCTCTTCAAGTATCTCCTGTCGTTTAATTTCAAATAAAGGCTGAAGACATTTTGATGGCTCTGCCGGTGGCATACTTGATGAAAATAGATAATCAATGTGAGCTCTTTTCTCAGACACTTGTTTTTCAGATACAATATGGATCAGTTGTACTCTTGAAACATTCTTTTCATTTGGGCGGCCCAAATAATAGATAGTGGACGTTTAGATCGATTATCTTCTGTATGTCAAATGAAATCTAAAAATTGTGAATTGCCAAGTGGACTACTATTATCATCGAAAATTTTACCTATCTCATTTCAGGATATATCACTAGTAGTATGAAATGCTAATAAAGCGCATTCTATAGTATGACAGTATTTTGGCACATAATTATTGCAAGTAGTGGTCTCTGTTTGCTCTGTCTTGTTAGATTTGTTAGTGGTGGTGGTGCTAGTGGCCTGTTTTGAGGGATGAGGCCTCATGTGGCCTCATAACCAGATACTCTTGTTTTTCAGGGATAGAGTACACGTCTCCTTTCCATTTATATACATATTTTGAATAATATTGAAAAGCAGGGTAAGTAATGAACCATTGTTATACAAAATCACGGGTTAGCTGAGTTGTAAACTCATGTAGACTTTTTTCATATAAAATTGATTAAGTCATGTAGCGGCTTTTACTCTGAACTCGTAGAACCCACATTTGTCTGAAAAATAATGTCTCATAAAAGCATACGAGATCGTAGTAAATTCTTTAGAAATAGATATTAGACTCAAGCATGTGTAAGTTTGATAAAAATATTTTTTGTAATGCTCTGCATTATATTCATGTTTATAGGCATCGTATATTTCAAAATGAAAACCTATAAACAATTATCTATCTTACCAATTATATCTATTAATTTCAATTACATGCATTGATTCCACCTGCATTTTTTAATCACAAGCATTATATGAAGAGTCAAACGCAAATAATAAAAAATACAATCAGCATCTGAATAGCGAGGAAGATGAAGATGAGGAGTCTGAAGAAGTGGCCCCAAAACATTTGCAATATGAATTTAATAATATTGACAGTGATAACTTATAAAAGGATCATACTCACTTATGGCTCGAACTAGATTACAGTGACACAGAGCTGGTTATACAGTTAGAAGAATGTCTGGAAAATATATATTGTTGGATGTCGGCTAACAAGCTGAAACTGAACCCATCGAAAACAACATTATTGATTCACTCTATACCCGACATTGAAAACAGTGACATTGTGCTTCGCCTTTAATGGAATTGAATTCGTTCCAATCAACACTGCACGAAACTTTGGAGTATAGTATTTGACCGCTCTCTCTCTCTATCTTTGGTGCATAGCCAGTTTTTTTTACAAAGAGCCTGCATAAAAAGCTTGATTAGTGCTTTTGTTATATCGAAGCTTGATTTTTACAATGCTCTGTTAGTCAATCAACTTTAAAAAATATTGGCTAAATTTCAAAGAGCTCAAAATGCAGCGGCTCATCCGGCTACTGGATCACCTTGGAGAACTCCCACCGCTCCCCTGCTCAATGCACTCCATTGGCCGACTATTGAAAAACGGATTCACTTCAAGATTATTGTTCTCACACACCAAGTAATTCATAAAATTTCACTGTACTACATGCAAGAGCTAGTGACAATTAACTCAACAGGCCGTTTGACAAGATAATCAACTGCACCGACCTTGGTCACAAACATTTCTAGGAGACGGCGCTTGGGGGACCGTACGTTCACTTCCGCCGCATCGTTTATATGGAATGCTCTACCATTCAATCTAACATGCATCTCGGACTTCACATGTTTTAAAACTAAATTAAAAACTTTCCTTTTCTGTTATTAAATGTACCTACATATTTCTGTATTTCTGTATTCATGTTTAGCGCGGCTGACTTTGCTTGCAAATTGAAGCGTTATATATATAAATATACATAATAATAACGAGATAGTTATCGATAATGAACATAAATTTAACTTATTTTACTTGAATAATTGTTTCGGTCAGCCTAATTCCTGTATTTTTTCACATATTCTGTATTGGAAGAAATTGGTGTCAAATATGAAGCTTTCTTACGTACACAGAATAAATAGATGAGTTTGTAGAACAGGATTCATCATTAATTATCATTTTTTAAATGGTGTACAAAAGATAATTTATAAATCACTTGAAAATATACTACGCTAAAATAATACTACAAAAATATCGCATTTTTCAGTTTTGGAAGAAGGAATAAAACGAAGATGGTACATTCAGAGATAAGTTAGGCAGCAAGTCATATAGAGGATATTGACTGGTGGAGCCAAGGATGATGATGTTGACGTGCGGTTGGAATTAACCTGAGCAGTGAAATGTAAAATGAAAACAAAACTGATGAGCGACAGTATTACAGACATGTTTGCATAAATTAAATACATTCTTCACTCTATCATTCTCATCTAACAACTGTGGCTCCTTCATTATTGTCATTCTATCTGATTAATTCTGTATGCTTCAAAGAATTTGAGTTTGGATGCTATCGTTTACGCTTTTAGGGTGTTATAGTTTAGTAGTTTATATGTAAGTTTGGATCTTTCACTCGGTTAAACTAGTAAAATCATTTTAAAGACAAGAAAAAAAATGTTCAAAGACATTAAACAATGTACCTATACGCGTTTTTAACTTCCTATAATATTATTATTTATCTTTTAAATTTAAAATATTAATAATTAATGCACAATGTTTCAATCGTAGACTTGATGCATAGAAGTAGTTTATCCTAGAATTTGAATCCTTTTTTACATATATGTAGTCGTAGCATTCGAGGGGCCATGGCCCCCTACTTTTGCTTTGATATCTTATGCCTTTTTAAAAATTAAAGTATGACTAGATAAAACAGCAGGGGAAAGCGGTAAATTATACCCCCCAAGGGAACTGCCCCCTCCATTTCAAATGTGAAACAAAAGTACGTTCCTGTTATATGTAAATATGTATTAATATTCAGTTCCGTACGCAAAATACAATTTTTTGATAATTTTTAATTTTATTTGTCGAAAATGTACATTGAAAACTTAAAATTTGCCTGTGTCCGTATTAAGTTTCTTAAGTCGTGTGCTATTGTTTTGGATTTCCTAGTTTACAGCTTACAAATGAATAATGGCTCTATAAATAATCGTGATTATAAATCTATTTTGCTACATGCGTGATGCAAACATTTAATGCGTCAACATGCATCATTTATAAATTTATTAAAAAAAAATAATAATGTCTTTGTATTTTTAAAACATTAACTATTTTACTGTGAAACTTTGAATTCTCCATGGTTGTGCCATGAATGGTAAGATTTCTTCTATATATACGTGATAGAAAAAAGCATACCATTATTACGATTGATATAAATATTATTTATGTTTTAGAGCGAATCAGAATCAACATTTCAGATTATTATGTCCAACAATGTAGGTAGATTTTTTGTTGTTTTACAGACGGTTGATTTATATAAAATTTCTTTAATATGCTTTATTTTAGGTACCAGGATTATTTCTTTTGTTTACGCTCATTCAATTTATCTTCATTCTTGTTGATCGGGCAATCTTTTTGACAAAACAAATAACTTTAAAGCTGCTATTCTTATTTGTTCAAGTAATAGTACTTCATGTACTGCTTTTTATCATTTTGCCGCAGAACACCGTCAGGTACATTTAGTTATATTTTTATGAAATTCAAACAGGGTAAACCTGTTATATTTTATAGCACCTAATAACTGACATTTTCATGACCCTTTTTATAAAACAATAAATATTGAAATAATGAATGAATGTGAATATAAATGATGATTAAATAGTAATTAAAAACTGAAAGAAATACATTAGGTCAATTAGACTTTGGCACCTTATATTATGCTCTGCCTACTACGACTCGACTACAGGCGGTACAATATTGAGTATTTATAAATATTTATAAACTATTTTAGTTACGAATAAATCTGTTTAACAAATTAGAATTTTTTTCTGAAATGTGTTTAATATTTTTGCTAAGTAGATTATAGTGCAGTAGTGATTTAAATACGCCAATACTTATTGTAAAATTAAATTTTAATTAATAAGTGTTTGATTAAATAATTTTTATTCTGTTCTTAAAACTACATGTAATATGACATATATATGATATAAATAATTATAATTTATATTGATACATAATTATTCACATATTTTTGTGATTCATATTCCACTTTTTTATAGTTATTTTATCCTTCAATATTAATTGAAACACTATTTTTTTAATCTAAAAAATCTCAAAGTGGCTCCAAAAAGAGATACAATGTATATTAGGTATTAGTATCTGGAGTATCATATTTACAATATTTCAATTCAATATCACTTTTTTTAATATATATTTTATTTAATATATTCTTCGCTTTTTTGTGTTTCTTAAGTTACCGGATAATAATAATCTCTACCACAAGCGGCACATGATTAAAATTACTCAAATGCTAAAACCTCTTTCGAAACTAGACATTATGCCAAATTCAAGATGTATGTTACACTTTTAACAAATATATTGCGGAACATTTTTACTTCAAATTTAAACTTGCAATTAGCAATACAGAGATTACTTTTTTGTACCTTAATCAATTAATTTAAATTTCGCTAAATATGTTACAAATTGTGTCCATTTTTATTGAATGATGATCACAACTTATTTGGCAATTTATTTTATTTTAAATATTGCTCATCATATATGGTATCAAAACTGGCAAAACTAAATATTTTATTTCCAACTGTCATAATAATTTTTAAATTATTGGTTTTCAAATGAATTCCCCATTCATATCTGAAAAATATTTAAATCTGAAACGTTACAATATTTTTTGTAAGCCTTCTAAAAAAAGTCTTTCCAATTGACTATAAATTTAATGATGATATGACATTCGGGAAGTTTGTTTAGAGAGAAAATAAATTGACTTATTAATTATTTTAACATTCAGCAGTTATGGTACGAACATATTTTCCTTTAAAAAATCAAACCAAATGAAAGGTACTAAAATAGTCAAAATAATATCTTAAAAATGATATTATATTATTTTTAAACAATCATATTTATAAATTACTCTTCATCTGGTCTATTTCAGAAAGTTTAACGATAATTCAGTAGCACAATTGTTATATATTGTCAAGTGTACTTACTTTGGTTTATCAGCATTTCAAATTCGATCTCAATATCCTGCAAGAACAACTAAAAACTTTTTAACAGGTCATTTCAACTACCTGAATTTGATTTTGTTTAAATGGTAAAAATATATTGCATTATTATTTACTTAATTACTAAATCCACAAAATCGAAATTAATTGTGTAAAATAATTGCGTAATATATTATTTAGCATAGGTAGCCTAAATATGAAGTAAATTTTTCTTTCTTCTGTCATAGTAAGTTCTCTCATGCAAGTCGATTAAAATTAATTAATCAAGACATTATTATAGGAAGAGTGGATTTTGGCTCACCACTTTACCTTTTATCATGACCTTTGATCCCCCCCTACCCGCCTCCCTCCACCCTCCCATTTTTTACGATCCGGATCATTATGGATTATAAATACACCAACATGTTTTATTCGGCATATCTGTTTAGGGTAGTAACCTATGACAACCAAAGTTGATATGATGAGTCATAAATGTAAGACAAATATTTTATACTACTTACAAATATTTGTAAGTAGTTTATAACCTTAAAAATTTTTAATCATTGTCTAATTACATTATAATCTTATTATTTAATTATAAATATTGTTTGAAATATAGAATTAAATTAAATAGATAGAATAGCAGAATAGCTATGACTCAGTACTTATTTTTAAAAAATCGGTTGAAATTTGACAGAATTGTAGACGTTTTACCGTTGTGATGTATTATAATCATAATATATTGCACGATGACTTCAATGAGGATTCTGACGTTCACTCAGCTTGATTTTGCTACTTACAGATTGATCTCCCTCACCTCAAGTATAAATAGATAAGCTTTTATAGATAAAGTGTATTCTGCTTCTAGCTCTCGACACGAACGGTCGTATTTGAAATCGCTCTCTCCAGACTTATTTAATAACTTTACTCTTGAGATATTCAAAATTGTGATGGATGCTGCGGACTTGACAAACAGTTTGAAACAAGACACACAACCACATATCAACAGCGATGAAAACAGCTACGCATTGAGGCAAGAGTTGCGCATTGACGATGTTGAGATAACTGGTTTACTTAGAGTGATATGCAGTGTTTACAAAGACAACGGATATATGGAGAAAAGAGCATTTTACTGACATAATGTTTGAAGGACTTTGATATATTGACATGTTAGGAGAGAACAGCGGTGTATCGAATATTGAGTCATACTTGAAAGAAGCGGAAATTTGTTTTATGAATTTATAATTCGGTGAAAGTTCACTTATATGACCAATCTGAATTAATTCAGACAATATAGAACAAAACAGATAGCGTACGAGACCATCTAAAATTTAATTAATTGTAATGAACCAGGTTTTAGATTATCAAAAGTATTAGAAAACACATATACAATGACTACATTTCATGATAATGTGGTGAAAATTCACTTATATGGCCAACTGGAATTAATTAAGACAATATAGAACGAAACAGACAGTGTAACAGATCATCTATAATTTATGAAGCTATTTTCTTTTTGATAATAATAAATTATTTGCGTAAAGTGACATATTAAAATATTATAATTTTAAATATTATTCAAATTGTACATTTTGTATAGCCAAATTGTATCATTAGAGAACATTCTAAACATGAAAAATAAGAAAAATTACCTTAACATGTACGAAAATATAACATTTATTGTACATGCACCATGTTGTAAACCATCGAAATTATTAGAAAATACATACACAATTACTATATTGCATGATAATTTAGTGAATATTCACTTACATAT
>JAUZND010004027.1:0-11928 GCA_034780555.1 Coelogynopora nodosa
ATAGTCATATTCATGGTCAGTTATAGTCATATTCATGGTCAGTTATAGTCATATTCATGGTCAGTTATAGTCATATTTAAGGTCAGTTATAGTCATATTCAAGATCTGTTATAGTCATATTCAAGGTCTGTTATAGTCATATTCATGGTCAGTTATAATCATATACATGGTCAGTTATAGTCATATTCATGGTCAGTTATAGTCATATTCATGGTTAGTTATAGTCATATTCAAGGTCAGTTATAGTCATATTCATGGTCAGTTAGTCATATTCATGGTCAGTTATAGTCATATTTATAATCAGTTATAATCATATTCTCCCCATATTCATGGTCAGTTATAGTCATATTCATGGTCAGTTATAGTCATATTCATTGTCAGTTATAGTCATATTCATGGTCAGTTATAGTCATATTCATGGTCAGTTATAGTCATATTCATGGTCAGTTATAGTCATATTCAAGGTCAGTTATAGTCATATTCTTGGTCAGTTATAGTCATATTCTCCCCATATCATGGTTAATTATAGTCATATTCATGGTCAGTTATAGTCATATTCATGGTCAATTATAGTCATATTCATGATCGGTTATAGTCATATTCATGATCGGTTATAGTCATATTCATGGTTCGTTATAGTCTTATTCTCCCCAATTCATGGTGAATTATAGTCAAATTCATGATTCATGATCAGTTATAGTCATATTCATGGTCAGTTATAGTCATATTATCCCAATATTCATGGTCAGTTATAGTCATATTATCCCAATATTCATGGTCAGTTATAGTCATATTCATGGTAAGTTGTAGTCATATTCCAGGTCAATTGTAGTCATATTCTTGGTCAGTTATAGTCATGTTCTCCCCATATCCATGGTCAGTTATAGTCATATTCATGGTCAGTTATAGTCATATTCATGATCGGTTATAGTCATATTCATGGTTAGTTATAGTCATATTCTCCCCAATTCATGGTGAATTATAGTCATATTCATGGTCAATTATAGTCATATTCTTGGTCAGTTAAAGTCATATTCTCCCCATATCATGGTCAATTATAGTCATATTCATGGTCAATTATAGTCATATTCATGGTTAGTTATAGTCATATTCATGGTCAGTTTTAGTTATATTCATGGTCAGTTATAGTCATATTCTCCCCATATCATGGTCAATTATAGTCATATTCATGGTCAATTAAAGTCATATTCATGGTCAATTATAGTCATATTCATGGTTAGTTATAGTCATATTCATGGTCAGTTATAGTCATATTCATGGTTAGTTATAGTCATATTATCCCCATATCATGGTCAATTATAGTCATATTCATGGTCAATTATAGTCATATTCATGGTCAATTATAGTCATATTCTTGGTTAGTTATGGTCATATTCATGGTCAGTTATAGTCATATTCATGGTTAGTTATAGTCATATTCATGATCGGTTATGGTCATGTCCTCCCCATATTTTCTGTCCTTTCTAACTTCCTAAATTCACATATGTTAAATATTTTACTGAATAAAGTACATTTTTAGCCAACACTGGCTGAGTCAAAATCATTAGTCAGTTTATTGATTTTATCAATTTATTCGATGTTCTTTCTCTAAAACGCCTTCAATAAACACATAAACAAGCCAACTCTTAAAAAGGCAAAAAATAGTATCCTGAACTCATCCCCAAAAACTTCAATTTATTTTTAATAGATTTGAATCGCTTTTTTTCTGATAGCCTAGTTACGCGCGGTGGAGTTCTAATTGGGACTTTTAATATAAATTAGCCTCCCCCATAACCATACCATGGCAGAACTATTCCATTTATAGGCTTAACACGCGAACTGTAAACCGTCAACCGTTTCCATACAACACGTAGTATTTGTTTTTGGCTCTATAAAAGATGAAATACTTTCTTCATCAGTCAGTTAAAACTTATGAGAACTCTAACTTTTAGAATTTGAATTTTTATGAAATTTTAGGAAAATTAGGTTTTTGGTTTGTCTAAAAGTGTTGAGTAAACTTTGGAATGACGCTCTTTTCAAGTTATAATTCAACATAAAATACAACATTCTGTATTTAGATTTTGATAATTGTGAATAACAATGACAGACACTGTTTAATTATATATGATTAGATTATATGTATCTTAGTTCCCTAGTGTGCTATGTTGTGCGTTATTTCGATATTGACTTTTTTTTTTTAAAACAGTTATAATTCTCCAACCGGCGATATACTATACAGTTTAGATGATGATACTTTTGATAGACAGAGTAATCAACAGGTTCAAATAATTATCGTCTATACAATTAAAATGATAACACAATAAAATCTAGATTACCAAAACTAGTTAGTTATCTATTGGTGACTTATTGTGATTTATATTCCATTTTATACTTATAATAGTTACATGAACAGTCTATATACTGTATGATGTCATGCAATCTTGCCAACAACACCCAGGGCATCAGACATCTGTGAGAACTTGACGAAAATAGGAGAATGTACAGACAAAATACTTATGTACTTATTTATTGATTTTGAAGCTTATTTATTGATTTAAATTGAGAATGTTTTCACCGTTCTGATGAGAGTATTTTGAATGATGGGTTATAATATTTATATTGATATTTATACTAATTTTTAATTTTTAATTTGCTGTTATATAAATTCATCAAAAACAGGTCAATTGTAAAATAGAGCACTTTACTGAAATTTATACGATTTCGGCATATTTTGTAAAATTAGAACGAAAATTATGATCCTAGTGGGAGCGAGTACATCCTACTGGCATAGTACTGTGCTGAATGACGTATTACGGAATAGATGATTTACCATAGAATTAATGACGTGGCATAGTATGAATGACATTTCATCAACAGTAAGGGAAAATAAATCTCTACTCACCCCCCTGAAACCAAAACCGAAAACCCCCCTACTATAATTTATAGTAACTATGTATAGCTCTTTAGTACTAGTAGTATATCTTAAATATTTTTTCATACTTGATTTAGTCGAAATTCCCATCAAAATCACCTTGCACGAATGATCACTAACGCATCAAAATGTATTCGAATAATATTTTTTGCAAATAGAGTACCTTGTATAAATTTATATGTATAAAAATCCAACTCAGTGACTATGATATAGTCAGAATCCTCATTGAAATCACCCTGATCTTTAGCTACAATTCATCCGTATTTGCAGAAATAAATTAAATATAATTGAGTGATGGATTACTCCTTTCTATTAAACTATATCTCATCAAGTTATAAGTAGAAAAATGAAACTCAGCGACCTTGACTTACCCTGATCGGACAATATGGGGGCTGTAATACATCATAATAGGAAAAATCAATGATTGTTCTTGAATTATCAATTTCAATTTCAATTTCTAAAAAGGAAAATTTTAGATTGTGACCTTGAATTAATTTGAAATGACCTTGACCTTGTTTAAATCGACCAATAGGAAGCTATAGCTACCAACAATTAAATTATCGATTCTGATTAGATGACTTTTTTTAAACATTGTAGCAAAATTCAAAATTATTTTCCTCAGGTGGGGTGGAGTTTTGGTTTTGGTTTCAGGGGGTGGAGTAGAAATCTATCATCCCTACTACTAGCGTCTGCAGATGAATGACGTATGCCATGATTGGCGTTGTGAGACTGTTAGCATACTACTAAGATGGTTGGCGCAGTAGGATTAAATTATAAAATTATTATCAAACACAAATAACTAAACCCAATACTAAACACTTATTCTGGGAGTTTCCGAATATGTGGGAAAATAGTTAGTTTTACATATTTTATATATTAATGATATTTTTAACTCTATATTGCCTAACTACATAATGGCAGATCAACATAAAGAAGCATTTCTTACTGTGGAATATTAAGTAAGGAAATAAGAATGTGTAGTACAGTTTTATTTAGATAATATATAAGTGTGTATATATGTCAAGCTATAATATTTATGTTATTTAAATTATTTGTCTACTCTTCTCGTGATCCCGCAGAAATATGAGAAGCCAAATTAAACATTTCTATATCACAAAACTAGTTTACCTTCTTGATGGGGGTAATCAACTTATTCGCGTGAGTAAGTCAATTCACTACAGCTCAGCTTATATATTTGAAAATGTATATGTCAAATAAAAATAATTATCATTATACAAGAAACTGTCTAGCGCAATTATTAATATAGAACTAGGACGAATTCGTGCGGAAAATACATTTTAAATTTATACTCAGAAACGTTAAATTTAATTAAAATAGATATGTGGGTTTTATATCCGTCTTTAATTTGGATGCTCCCCGCCCGTCTTGTAAAAGTGCAGTCTCGTTGGAAATTGAAGAGGAAGTTACCGAATTCGAAGATTTAAGCTCACGCAAGATAAGGTTAACGTATATAATTATCTGAAACACACGTATCGGAGAAGCTAATAAAAGACATTACAAAGTTTCTGAGGATTCAGAGACTAAATGGAAACTAAAAATAAAAAATGCAGAATGAATTTGAAATGTTCTGCTTGACTTTTTGTGGTTGCTAAAATTCTAAAGTAAATATGAAATTTATGCTTATGATTAGCGGTATAGAACGGGTATGGGAGCTGGAAAAAAAATTACTGATATTTTTCCTTATTAGCTATTGTGTACAATGTTTAATTAAAAAATCTCTTTTTGGCTGTAATTATTGTTTAATTTTTTATAATTTAATATTTATTTATTCAAATACAAAATATCAATAAAAATAAAAATACAATAAATGCGCCGAGCAGCTGAGGGCAATGATGGCTCTTCTGATGGGTCTTCTCCTGGTGATGATGCTGTGTTGTAGTTTGGACTTCGAGTGTGAAATTTTAGTATCCTCTCCAGTACTGGCCACAATGATAACCAGGCTGTTGAGCAAATTGGGCTGCCATATTTGTTACAGAAAGTTAAAAAAACAGAGAGTAGAAAAGTTGATCGTCGAAGAGAATGGCAAAGCTCCACAAAGTGGCATCAACATTATACAACGAAATCTATTATATTACTGACTGTAAAAAACTATACAACTATAACCTAGAAAATAAACAAGTGCAACGTCAAATAGTGTAGCCTAGAAAAGGGTTACGGCCCATTTTGTATAATAACCTTTTCGCATAAACCCATTTTGTATGATACAAATGTTATGATATATTTATATTGTAATTATGATTTTAAATAGTTTTAATTTATATATTAATTATATATATATTGCATACATTATTTTGCCTTGGAAAAATCTTATATAGTATTCATGTTATGCTTACTAAGTGAATAGAGAGGATACCATTATGGAGTTGAGTCAGACATAATTTGAGAACAATGCACTGCTAGAGACAAAAATCCACAATATGTCTCTGTGTAAATGATGGACAATGATATACGGATTTGAGATGCTTAAATATGTAAAGAATATATATTGTGTGTTCATATATATCCCACAGACTTCTGAATATTAGCTAAATAATAGAAGTCTGATATATCCACAACCAAATTTAATATACAGTCTCTATATTTGAAAAAATGGTCATAAATAACCAGTGGCATATCAACTAAATGGTTGGGGATATATGGGGTGGCAACTACATTTGGCAGTTGATATTCGATTTATATTTCCCGAAATTTAATATATAGTGGATCTAAGAATACGATGCAAACCAGCCGGTTTTAAATGTCAAAAAGTAACTTATAAAAATACATTAATTTTCATTCACATAAAATATACTGGTGCCACCTTTACTGGTACCACCAATATTTCACGGGTGGTCGTATTCCAGAGTGTCCTAGGACAACAATTCAGAATAAAATATGTATACATATATAGGTCTGAATGTGTATAATTATTGCAAACATCTTTTTAAGATGGCTCAAGTTCCGGTAGAACTCATCCCTACAGCTAGAAATGGAAAAGCACTTATTTTAAACAGTTTTCATTTTCGAAGCATCAAGAAATCTGGCAATAAACAATATTGGCGATGCAATGATTGCCACTGCATGGCAGTCACCGTAGACGTTGGGAATGCAAATTTACTGCAAAGCGCATTGCAAGAACATCTTCACGAACCCTCAATAATGTGCGATGACTGAAAGGACCTGCGGACTCAACCCAATCAAACTTGGTGAGACTGTGGCATAATTGCCTTAGTTTGACTCTGTCAGGTCGTCTGTTTAACGGGCCCGATTGGTGGCCCATTCTCGATTACCTGCCACGAGCAATGAAATAGATTTTGATGGTAACAGGGGACTAAAGCAAGAAGAAGACCGATTTCTACTTGTCCGGGATCAAGAGAATGATTTAATCATTTTTGTGGCTGATGCGGATTAACGCTATCTCAGTCAGACCGAGAGAATCCTTGTCGATGGCACATCTTTTTCACGTCCAGAACTTTTTTATCAACTTATCCCTATTCATGGAGCAATATACGGAGACATTTTCCAATTAGTCTATGCTTTATTGCCAAATAAAAACCGAAGACACCTACGATCGTCCCTTTTATCATCTACACTCAGACATTGGAAACAGAGGACTGTCTTTGAACCCCAAAATAATTATTGTAGATTTTAAGAAAGCCTGTTTTAATGTCCTGTTGCGGCGCTTTCCTAACTCCTTCATAATTGGATGCCTCTTCCATTTCGACTAATGTGTTCACAGACGAGTCCAGCAAGTTGGTCTGTCGCAAGAGTATCGGGAAGATGCAGTATTTCGAAGATGAGTACGACGAATTCTGACATTGCCTCTTGCTCCTCTGGCTTCCTTTCTTAACGGAGAACACAGTGCTGCATGGACAACGGTTCTTGTGAGCGTTCCGCAGCATGTTGCAGCTCAGAAAGTGCAGGACCTGCAAACGTACGTTATCCATCACTGGCTCGATCCTATTGATGCTCAATTCGCCCCATTTCTGTGGAATCACTATGATGGACATAGTGTGAGGACAGCAATTGCTCTTGAGGGTTGGCATCGAATCGTCAACGCATGCATCACAAAACCACACCACCCCATTTACAAGTTTCTCGATGTTTTGAAGGACCACCAACACAAGGTCACCATATTTAGAACGCTGGTGTTATTAGGGGTATTTTAGTGATCGTAGAAGTACAATGAGGAATGGTGGATATACTGAGTATATAAAATATGCTTAGCCTACTATGTAATGTGTAATGAATTTGGCAAAAATAAGGATTTATTTAATTTTCTGTATGTCCTTAAAATTTTTAGCTTATAACTTGTATATAGTATATTCTGTAATTCACAAAAGAACAATATATGGCCTCCTTCTATTACATATTATATCTATTGTCTTGAAATCACTTTTTGACTCTTTTTCTATCCACACCATTATTACATAAATGTTTATGAAATTGCTCTTATACAATTTATATAAGTATTATGCGAAATGGGTTTATGCAAAATGGATTTATGCGAAATGGGTTTATGCGAAATGGGTTTATGCTAAATGGATTTATGCGAAATGGGTTTATGCGAAATGGGTTTATGCTAAATGGATTTATGCGAAATGGGTTTATGCAAAATGGGTTTATGCGAAATCGGTTTATGCTAAATGGATTTATGCGAAATGAGTTTATGCAAAATGGGTTTATGCGAAATGGGTTTATGCTAAATGGATTTATGCGAAATGGGTTTATGCGACATGGGTTTATGCTAAATGGATTTATGCGAAATGGGTTTATGTGAAATGGATTTATGCGAAATGGGTTTATGCGAAATGGATTTATTCGAAATGGGTTTATGCGAAATGGGTTTATGCTAAATGGATTTATGCAAAATGGGTTTATGCTAAATGGATTTATGCGAAATGGGTTTATGCAAAATGGGTTTATGCGAAATGGGTTTATGCAAAATGGGTATTATGCGAAATGGGTTTATGCTAAATGGATTTATACGAAATGGGTTTTTGCAAAATGGGTTTATGCAAAATGAGCGTTTACCCATTAAAGAAGCAATCAAAGCTGGGTGACATCCCACACCATAAAAGGTTTAATTTACATTGTATGCCAAATGGGATCAATGGTGAATGGAAGGTTTTTGATTGAGTATAGATGAAATGAGTATTGGGTATAGTTTGAAATAGCGACTTATATGATTGATAAAGAGAGATTGACCATAGCTGAATTGGAGTAAGGGAGCAACAACAAATTAGTCAACAACAAATATAATTTTACTATTTATTTTTTAGAACATAACATCAGAATAATGACAAAGATGCGGATTTTAGCAAATCTAATTTCAATTAAATTTGCTGCTAAAGGAGACTCAATTGGATTGGTTAAATTGGTTGAAGTAAAGTGCGAATATTTATCTGAAGTAGATGGTTTATCATAAACACAGGGCCAGGGGTGCACGTACCCCCCCTCTCCCCCTTATTTTTGGACAAAAAACGGCGCCTTCTCTAATTTGACAAAACGTATTTCAGTACGTTGCCATACAATACCAAGAGTATTCTATCAACAAGTAACAAACTCCCCAATCTATGAATCAAGGGAGTACAATCAAGGAATCAAAATCTTAACTCAATCTTGTAACATGTTTTTCTAAAATTTCCCACCTTTCTGACTTTCAAATGTTCATGACAAATTGATTCGATTAATATAGTTGGAAGTTTTTCTGTAATCAATTTATTATTAAATGTATTAAGAGAGAGAAAAAAATTGTAAAGCATTAAAATAGTTTTTTACACTTAAAATATTATTGTACATTATCTTTAATAGCAGCAATTCATGTATTTAGTATTTATATTATCATTATATATAGATTAAAATATTTATTTATTGAATTGTAACACAATTGTAAGGCTTCAAATTAATGAATAGTAGATTGTAAATCATGTGATATTATTTGTACAAAACTTATGAAATACTCGTGCAGAGTTCAATAAATAACTCAGTAAAATGTGCAAACATCTGTGTTAGTTTATACCGCTTAAGTTGTCATATTGTCATATAAAGGTGCTCTATTCTCTTCAAGTGTCTGTTTTAGGATAAAAAAGCAAACAATAATCGATTACATTATTTGTTTTTGTATTTTAACACAATTAATGCTTATGCATAACATTGATAACACGTTACAATTAATTAATTAATTCTGTTTTTTGAGTATCGAAAATATAATTATTGTTAGAATACGATTCTATAATACCTCTCTTAATACCAATGTAATACCGCAGTACCTCAGTAGCTATGCCATAATGTTTTCATAATATTGATTTATAACGATAACATAGAATTTAGCAAATAAATAAATTAGATTTATGTTTAGATTTAAATTAAATTAAATTAAATAGATCTATTTACTCGTATATAGAATTCTATAAAATTCTATCAAATTTAATACGATTTAGATTTTAAAAATTGTATTTATATTTTATATAATTTGATTTTGATTTAGATTTAGATATACAATGAAAATTAAATGTTGATAAAGTTTCTTAGATATATTACATTATGTAGTAAATACATGCTTGTAGAACATACTGCAGTAATTATAAAATATATATAGGGGCAGATCCAAAAATATAATCTAAGAATTATTACTCTGTTTTAAGTACTAAGGGCGCAATACTACCGCAAATTAGGAGCGTTAACTAACACCCCTAGAGGGGAGCACGTGCTCAAATAGACCCCCCTGAATCGGCCCCTGCTATACCATATTTCTCTTATTGATTTTAAACGTTGAGAACGTCTCTCATTAGGCAGATTCCGGGTTATTGAAAAAATCAAAAAAATCTTTCATTAACTCCATAGACCATGAAGGGCATATTTGTAATCGATTCCGTTTTAACGCCATAGAATATTGAACATTATTTCAAGCCAGTATCAGTTTTTATTTAAACAACCCCATGTTCTGCAATAGTAAGCGCGTACGTCATACAAACTACAATTTTAATTCACTGCGCGTTAGTGACTTAATAGTTATTTATGCACATAAAAGGCAGCGTGAGAAAAATTATAAAATGGTATTTGGAATAAATGAAAGCATAATTCCGCATTTTTGTAATTGAAAAAAATAATGTTATAAAAAATATCGAAGGTTTTAGATACTGGTAATTTTTCATTTTTATACTTAATTTTAGTGTATTCCAAATAATGTGTTCGTAGGATTGTTCGAAAGCTCCATTAATTTACTACGTTTAGCTGCATATATTTCTTCAAAGATTAAATATATATTATAACTTCTCCAATTCATTAATTGAAAATATTCATTTACTGTACATTTCAAATAATATATGATTCATTGATGTCTTTAACCTGAGGTATTTTGTTTTAAACAAATATCCTATAATTATTGTTATACTTTGGTAAAATATCACTTTTTATATGTTTTGCTTGAATTATTGTATAGTTCGCGCATTCCACAACAAAATCAATTTAATATTAAGACGAAATTACTGACATAATAAATATTAAAATAACACTTACGTAAAAATATGTTGGCCAGGTGTATGTTGTTGTGCAAATCGTAAAGAAAAACGCTGTTTTGAATAAAATATACTTTATAGCATTTTTTAATGAATTCATAAATACGTATCATAATTGATATATTTAGTAAAATGTATGCTCAGATTAGTAGAATACAGTAGATACGAAATAATAAAAAATATATTAACCCGTTTATAGCTAAAAAAATCTTTTTTTAAATTATATTAATTCTTTTAATTTTTAATTCTTAATAATTTGTTAAAATTATAATAAGTGGCGTATAAGCTACGCTATGAATATTTAAAAATATATTGTTTATAAAATGTTGAAACTAATTATTTTATTGATAGGAATATATATATTTGGGGATAATTTTTACAATAGAATTTTATTCCATTAATATTTTTAGAAATAATTGAGTTGGCAGTATTTTGAAAAATATATTTTTTATTGATTGGATTTCACTGAATTATACGACTTTACTTATACCATATATATTTATTTAATAAGTAACAATATAAAATATATGTATAATAAATTACTTTATTTTTTAGATTTAAAAATGCGAACCAAGAGTGGATAATAGCAAAATAAAGAATACGGTATATAGTTCAAGGAGACAACAATTGATAAACAAAGTAACACAGATATAAGGAGTTTGTACATTAAATAAATTAGCGATTTATAATTTTTTTACTGTGTAACTGAAAAATTGGAGAAATATATAGAATAATATGTAAAGCTTGCTATTGATTATGTAGTATTACAGTTGCTAGCTATACACCATAAATGTTTTCTGTCAGTAGTACTACAAAAACACATACTAATTCAAAATAATTTAGCAATATAAACGTATGCTTACTGAAATGTCTTATTTTTCTAAAAAATTGTATAAATTATATTAAAACAGAACACAAATTACTCTTCATCAACAGAACAAAATATGATGATCACGAATATATTGTATATGTTTACAAATTCACTATAAACGTTAATCAATTCGCTATAAACATTTATAAATATACCTCAACATAAAAATATGCATAGAGAAATTAAAATTTATTTTAATAACTATTAATATAAATCCATATATATATATATATATATATATATAGTATATTTCACTATGACGACTCAATATGAGACTAAAGTCTTGAACTGAGCTATTTTATGCTACACTAAAAGCAGATGGATTGAGAAAACAATCCTCGCAGAACAGGCGATGCCTGGAGATTCGTATTTCCTTGTACCGCCCACAGATGCGAAACTGAACAAGAAAGAAGAGCAGCAGATTGTTGTTCTGCGCACAAAACATCTTCGGTAAATTGTGGTGACAAGGAAATTTTGCTGTCACGATGGAATTGACCTGGAATGATGGAGAATAATAAGAATACATATTGTTGTGTATTTGGCTGCACTGCTATTATATAAAATGTAATATGTTACGTCATTGTAGTTAGCGGTATTCACTTATA
>JAUZND010004028.1:0-11927 GCA_034780555.1 Coelogynopora nodosa
AAACAAATAAGCTAGCGATTATGCAATCAGGGTAGTGTAGAGTGAATGCGCCTTTGCTCAGATGCGCGGTCGCTACACAGCCCCGCCCCCCAGCGAAACACTACCCGAAGTTGTCCAAACAAATTCCCCTCGCCCCTAAAAATTATCGCAGGCGAGCCGATCGTCGAAGTGGAATATTTGGTGGACCAGGAGGTGGTGGGGGAACCGGCTGAGGTCGAGGAGAGCGTCCACGACGGGGCGGTTGCACTGGAACCATGTGAGAGTTCGGATCCTCATGAGCTCGCTTGAGACGATCGACAGACACGGTCTCCTCCCTACCGCCGACGTCGATGACAAACATTTTTGGGACGCGGCGAAGGACGCGGAAAGGGCCATCATAGGTCTTTTGTAACGGACCCTTGTGACTATCATGTCTCACGAAGACGAAATTGGCCGCATCTAAGGAATCCGGTCTGTGGGCTGAAACTGGGCCGTGCCGGGACGCTGGCGTTGGACGAAGGCGTTCGACACCCTCTCGAAGATGGCGAAGGAACTCGGCCGCACCCACGGGGTCCTCGGCAGGGGCAACGAAATCACCGGGCACGGTGAGGGCGGCGCCGTAGACCATCTCAGCTGACGACGTCTGCAGCTCCTCACGCGGCATGGTGCGCAATCCCAGAAGCACCCATGGAAGTTGGTCGGCCCAGTCGGGACCGGACAGACGGGCGCGGAGGGCGGCTTTGAGGTCCCTATGGAAACGTTCCACCATGCCGTTGGACTGAGGGTGAAAAGCCGTTGTCTGATGCAGTTTTGTGCCCAAAAGGATTGACAGCTGCGTCCACAAAGCGGAAGTAAACTGAGAGCCTCTGTCGGAGGTTATGTGAGCCGGCGTTCCAAAACGAGCAACCCAACCCTGGAACAGCACGCGAGCGAGGGAGAGCGCCGAAGTCTCTGTGACCGGAAACGCTTCTGGCCAGCGCGTGAAACGGTCGATGACGGTAAATAGATGCGTATAACCAAGCGATGTCGGTAAAGGGCCGACGACGTCAACGTGGATGTGTTCAAAACGGCGCTGCACCGGACGGAAGTCATACAAAGGCGCGCGCACGTGTTGAGTGACCTTGGAGCGCTGGCATAGGATACAGGCGCGAGTCCATGATGAAGCGTCAGAGGAGATGCGAGGCCAGACGAACTTGGCCGTGAGAAGTCGTCTGGTGGCTCGAATGCCCGGATGTGAAAGTCCGTGGACGCTGTCGAAAACATGGCGTCGGAATAACGCCGAGACTAAAGGACGATAGACGCCGGTGGAAATGTCGAAGAGTAAGCGCGCACCGCCCTCCACCTGGACTTTGGTGACGCGCAGGGCGTTCTGGTCACCGTGAAGATGGTTGACGTCGGGGTCGTTGTGTTGCTCGCGCGCCATGGCGGAGTAATCGACACCTTCAACGACATCGATGGCACCAATGAAAAGCCCGTCCGGGTCACTCTCATCAGCGTCCACGACTGGCGCCCGAGACAGGGCGTCAGCTACAACGTTGTTCTTGCCCTCGATGTAGCGGAAGTCCGTAGTGTACTCGCTGAGGTGGGCAAGTTGGTTCTGTTGTCTAGCGTTGTATGGCACCGACACTTTTCGAATGGATGGAATGAGCGAGTTTTGGTCGGTGTAGAGCGCGAACTGACGGCCCTCGAGAAAGTACCGGAAGTGACGCGTGGCGAGAAAAGCACCGAGAAGTTCGCGATCAAAAGCGGGATATTTCGTCTCGCGGGGGTCGCGCAGTTTTCGGCTGAAGAACCCCAGTGGACGCCATATGTTGTCGACGTGCTGCTCAAGCACTGCACCTACAGCGGTCTGGGAGGCGTCAACTGTCAGCGCCGTGGGGGCTCCGTTGACTGGATGGACGAGGAGAGCAGCGTCAGCTAGGGCGTCTTTGGCGGCAACGAAAGCAACGTCCATCTCAGTCGTCCATGGAAGCGTCACATGCTTCTTTTTTCCAGCAAGAGCGAGGTGAAGTG
Organism: Coelogynopora nodosa; assembly: GCA_034780555.1. Taxonomy (NCBI): domain Eukaryota; kingdom Metazoa; phylum Platyhelminthes; order Proseriata; family Coelogynoporidae; genus Coelogynopora; species Coelogynopora nodosa. Next base: position 1,993 of record JAUZND010004028.1, read on the forward strand.
GCGCGAGGATGCCGGCAACCCGTGGTAGGAAACGATGATAGTAGTTCAGCATCCCAAGGAATTCCTGAAGCGACTTGACTGAGACGGGGCGCGGAAAGTCTCTGATGGCACGGACCTTCTCGGGCAGTGGTCGGATTCCAGAGGGGCTGACGCGGTGGCCGAGAAAGTCGATCTCGCTGACTCCGAAGACGCACTTTTTGCGATTGACGACGAGGCCGTGGTCTTGCAGGCGCTGGAAGAGAACGCGAAGATCAACCTCGTGCTGCTCTGGTTCTTCGCTGGCGATGAGGATGTCGTCCAGATAGACGAAAATGTTTTTTAGGCCTTGTGTCACCCTGTCCATCATCCTCTGGAAAGCCTGAGCGGCACCCTTGAGTCCGAAAGGCATGCGCAAAAATTCCCAGAGCCCGAAAGGGGTGATGACGGCTGTCTTGGGGATGTCAACCGCTGCCATTGGAATTTGATAGTACCCTCTAACCAAATCGATCTTTGAAAAAACTGTTTTCCCCGCGAGATTGGAAGAAAAGTCTTGAAGGCGAGGTATGGGGTACCGATCGTCGGTCGAGGCCGCGTTGAGACGGCGGTAGTCCCCACACGGGCGCCAACTTCCGTCCGACTTCGGTACGCAGTGGAGGGGTGAAGACCAAGGACTGTTAGATCTTCTGACAATCCCCAGCTTCTCCATCTCCTCAAAGTCTTTCTTGGCTGCTGCGAGCTTCTCGGGAGAGAGTCGGCGTGCTTTGGCAAAAACCGGCGGCCCACTCGTCTCGATGAAGTGCTCAACTCCGTGTTTGGGTGGTAGGGCGGAGTACGTTGGAGTCAGGATATCAGGGAAATCGTTGATGACTTCAGCACAAAGTCCGTTCGGTTTCGGCTTGACGTGTAGGATGCGGACGACACCGGGCGGTGCAACGGTAGCGCCGATGCACTCATAAGTCTTTGCGTCGATGAGGCGGCGATGGCGTATGTCGACGAGTATGCCGTAGTGAGCGAGGAAATCGGCACCGAGAATGGGTTGCGTGACGTCAGCGACGACGAATGTCCATTGTAGCGATCTGGTGCCGAGACGCACTGGCAGAGTTTTCTCGCCGAAAGTAAGAATATCATTGCCGTTAGCGGCGGCTAGTGGCGGACCTTTGGGGCTAAAACTCCGGTCCCAGTCGGAAACCGGAATGACACTCCCATCGGCGCCAGTGTCGACCAAATAGTGTCGCTCGGAGGAGTGGTCATAGACCCGAAGGAGTTTTGAATGTCTCATATTTGGTGTGAACGGGCGAAGGCCGGCGACCGAGTTCACATTCGGCCGCCGGCGGTGTCGTTTCCCTGACGGCGCGACGCGTTGAAACTGCACGGTTGACGGCACGTGAGGGCTGCCGAACCATAGGTGGCGTGGTACCAGCAAATACCGCTTGTCTGCTGCTGCTGGCCGCGTCGATTGGGTTGAAGCGGTTGGCGCTGTGGCGGCTGGCGTTTATGCTGGGCGGCAGAGATACTCGGTGGGAGCACGTAACGCGATTCCTCGGGTTGCACCTCGTCAATGGCGTTGACCACCCTAGCCCCGCGGCAAATGCGCGCCCCCGTCGACGCGAAGTGTTCGTCTGCTTCCTCCGCTAATTCGCGCAGGTCAGACTTTGAGTTGGCAACGGCAGTTGCGATGTCACGAGGCAGCAGGCGCAAGAAAACCTCGCGCAGGAGAAAGTCTGCCGGCTGGCCATCTTGGAGTTGAAGTAGTTCGTCCATTACGGCGGAAGGAGGACGGTCCCCGATGGCGGCGGCGTCGAGAATGCGCGCCGCCCGCTCACGCCTGTTAAGGCCGAAGATCCTCGTGAGACGTCGGCGAATGACGGTGTAGGCGTTCAACGGCGGAGCTCTAATAATGTCTTTTATCCTCGACGCAGTGGCGGCGTCGAGGCTGGCAACAACGTGATGGAACCGCGTCATCTCACTGGTGACGTTACGTACGGCGAACATGGAATCGGCCTGGTTGAACCACAAGTCCGGCTCCTGAACCCAGAATGGTGAAAGTTTGATGGCAACAGCATTAGCCGACGGCTGCGGCAGCGCGGCGTCGGCTACCACAGCTTTGGTTGTCATTGTTGTTGGCTGCGTGTGCTCTTTGTCAGGCTCACCAATGTAGCGAGCTAGCTTTGCTTTATAAAATGCAAAGTGATACAAGATAAAACAAAAAGAAAAAAAAACTTGTTTATTAATATCCACTCGTTCGTTTCAATGTGACAAGGTTGTGTGACTGTTTTACTAATGTCGAGCTTCTATACCTAGCTCAAATATAGTAAGCACAGTCAGTTCAATGAGAAACGATAATAACAATTTATACAGATAGGTGTCATCAGGCAATAGCCTGTGGGAAACAAATAAGCTAGCGATTATGCAATCAGGGTAGTGTAGAGTGAATGCGCCTTTGCTCAAATGCGCGGTCGCTACAATATAAATATTTAAAAATTATTTCAGATGCTGGAAAATTAGTAATTTGTGTAATTTTCTGGCGCTGTAAAATTAAGTACTTATTTTTTTTCTCGTATTTATCATATCACAGCAGTTGTAGTAGAGGTGACAGCAAAGGTGACATTGATTATCTAATCTTTATATAAGAAACACTTTACTATATTTTGGTATACAATATAACAATCGCTAACAATCGACTACCAATTGTCACTTTTACTTCTACTACAGACCGGTGTAGGTAATTAGGAATATATTAGGAATATAATCAGATTTACTTTTTTAAATTTTAATATTTATAATGTTTATATATATTATGTTAGATTCATTATTATAATGATGAAATCCGATTTTATATATATCGTAAATAATTGTTGCCAAACGAAATTTGCTTATGTTTTGTTAGGTACTATATTATCCTGAAAATTATCTAAATATCTATAAAAAGGATTGGAAAGTAATGTAATGTAAAGGATAAACTGTCAATTACTGTAAATAATATAGGAAAACGTTATGCATATATTATTGCATTAAAAAAGTAGTAATGTGCTGGTAGATTTGAATAAATTATATATAAAAAGTTTACAATAATGTTTTAATATAAAGTCATGGAAAAAATAAAAGTATAGTTAACGTGTTATAATTTGATTAAATGAAAATAAAAAAGTTTTTTGATTTTCATAATTTTGAAACTAGAAAGCGGAAACATATTGTCAAGGAATAACATTTTACTAACATTATAATCTGTATTATGTTATATACGTAGACGCATTATTACGTTTAAAATAGTTTTGTTAAGTATAATATTGTCGTTTAAGTATCTAAATGTACGTAAGAAGAATTCATTATTTTTGTATGACAAGTTTTCCTACTTGAGAGCTAAAGCAATAATTGTTAAAGTAATACTTTACGGTATTAACTAGAATCATACAATTATTATAAGTATTAACTATGTACGTAAGGATGGTCAAATAGGAATATTTATTCGTTTTTAAATAAGATTCGTTTTTATAATCTCATTTCGGAAGGATAATAATAATAAACATTAATTTAAATTCCATATTCAAAATCGTTGTGGTCATCCAAACTCTAAAAAAATACTTGTTTACAGCAGAATTTTTTAAAATAAATGTCACGTTTAATGATAATATCTAGAAAAATGTATTTAAAAAAATTGAACGTCAATGTCTTTAATTAAAATAAAAGTTGGAAATAGTGTTACAAAATTTCACAAAAATTACCAATTATGAATTTTATTTGGATATATAATAAATAAAACAAAAACCATTATTAATAAAATGGGAAACATCTGCACTATAACGACTAAAATAAAAATAATATTTTTTTATTTTTAATGTCAGGAACATAACTTTATAATCATTTTACCAATATATAATTGTTGGGCTGTTATTGTTTAAGGAATATAAGTGTTTAGTTTTTTCTGCAAATATTTGTTTCAGGTTGGTGATTTCGGTTTGTGTAGAATCTACGCAGACATTCTTCATCAAAGCTTTACATCTGCGACACAAGAAGGGAAGGTCAGACAGCGCATATATCTCATGACTCCGGCTAGTCTGACAACTCCAGGATATCAATTCAAACATGAAGACGATCTCTACCAGTAATTATAATGTTATTAAAATATTTAGTATCATATTATATTTCAGTAATAAACAGTGATATAGTATTCATGTGACTCAAAAATGGAATTTACAACAACGCAGTTGGTTGGCATTAGTAGTATGAACATGTTGATATATATATATATAGTTAATGACTTATAACCCCACAACCCCTACTCCAAACTCCCCACTCAATACTTCCCCCCACCTCTAACTACCAACTCAGCCACCCTTAACACCCAACGCTCTCAACCCCCAACCATCCCACCCTCATACCCTCCCAACCACATGCAATTTTATAAAAATAATAAGATATATCCATCCAGAACTGATGGAATTGATTGTCATAGAATCACAATGAGTCATAATTCACAACATATACTATATACAGTTTGTTAGGCAATACATCAGTCAATTAACAAGAGCGCCCTTCACAGAAATATATGTAAATTAAATTAAATTAAACTGCTAAATTCCGCATCGTATTCATTTAGTTATACTACAGTAAGTTTTGTTCACTTGTTTTCAATCGGAGTATCATCAATCAATAAATACGTAAAAACACGTAAATGCAACTCTGAACCATGTTTGAAGTGAAACTTGTAATCAGTAACTGCTCTGATAGTGTGTGAATACGACATTTGATGGTATGAGCTAAAAACATATTCACATTTAGTTGCAAAAACGTCCCTATTTATATATGTTCTCGATGGGAATAGAGGATGAGGACTGCGGGAGGGTAGAGAGTCAGAGATGTACCGGTTAATGTATTATGGGCCAGATATCAACGTTACCATACTATAGAATAACATGTTTAATAGTTATAATATAGTAATTTAACGAATTTGTCCAAAAATGCATTCAATGCATTTATAAGTTGACTTTAGTATTTAGTATTTAGTAATTTTAAATAAATAATTATTCATCTTCCACAAAGGTTTCTGCAGTTTAAAATTCAATAACTAATTTAAAAAAACGAAACTGTTATTTAATAAAATATTAAATGTAAAACCAGTTTTTTTCTAGCATAGTTCTCAGTTCTTTTAGACTTTATTTATATCAGCATAAATATAATTAAAAAGTTTGTTTACTAATTATTTGCCTCAAACATAATTGTTTATGAATCTATTTATTTCAGATTTGCAATTTCTCTCTGTAAATCAATTTTTTCCTGCATTGGCATTAGTTACAGTAAGTTTAAATCAATGTATTTAAAATATGTTTACATTGTTTTAACAAAAAATAATAAATTGTAATTTTATTTATAAACAATAACAGATGTTTGGTAATATTTTATTATTCCTAACAATAAATACTCTTATTAGCTGTGTTTTACATTTTTTAAAAGGGTGATGTAAAACAGTAAAATCATGTTTATTGTAGAAATAATATTGGAGGAGAAAGTAGGCTCACTCTTTAATGTTGTCTTATATTGATAAAACAGTTCATCCAATTTCGTAAATGTAATGTTTTTATGATTATAAATATTGTTATAACTTTTTATAGACACGTGTACAGTCCGAAAAAAATAGTTATGGTTTTATATTTCGTCTTTTATCTTTTAATGTACACATTTGAAAATATTGTGATTGTAAATAAATCTAGTAAAAACTTTTTTTGTTGCAAAATCGCTTCAAAGTTAACTATGATAATAGTATGATCTTTCCAACCATCCTCAATACTTTATTGGTGTAATTAGAAAGAAATATCAATAGATTTAATAAATATAGTTAAATTTAAAATATAGAATAAACAAAACTCTTTTCACTTACTCAAAAAATAACTACAAAACATATTATAATTATACGTGTATTCTTTACAATGAACTAAAAGATAAGTATAAACCATTTATAACTTCTACTGTATAAATTAAGTTTATGTTAACGTTAATGTTATGTCTATTCTAGTTTACAACAACGTAATACTATATTCCAGATTTTTATGATGTGCGCAAACGATTCATCACTTCTACAAATAATAGTTTTGTACAAAGTCTTCTGGAAAAAATCGAGTCCGTTTCTGATGAAATTGGTTCAGATATCGCAAAATTGATTGCAGACACGGTAAATTCAATTTGTCGACCAAGGTCAGAAGACAATCTTCCAACTGCAGCTGGTAAATAATCTTGATTTTTTTCCATTTTGACAATACGATGACTATATTATGTTATGGAAGAAGTTTCAGACAGACATAGGAATACAAAATATTATTTCAATTAAATAGTTTATGAATGTTACATAGCACAATAACAAATACTATATTTTTATGAATTTAGGAAATGTTGAATACATTTGAAAAGTGGTTTCATAAAACGAATCATTAAAAGTCTGTTATATCTTCAAAAAACAAAAATCCAACTAGTACGAACAAACTTATATAATATATATTTTTTTATCATAAATATGCATAAATAACGACACAACCTTTTTTTACAATGCACTTGAGTAACATAAACTTATAATAAATCAGTTGAATACTGCTTAATATAATCCGTCAGCCAATAACTGTACATACATAATACCGCAAAATGGAAATAAAATACATTTTGAATGGTTTACGGATCGTATATTGTTTACTTCTTGTCTTTAGTTGATAAAATTAGGTTCATTAAAGTAATATAGTATCGAATTAAAATGAAATACTATAGTGTCGTATTTTTCATACACTTTATGTGACGTAAGCAATGACGTTATACCGTATTATAAGAGACTTAGTGAGACATAGTTTCATGATAAAAAACAAAACCAGGCTGTGAGTAATAATTACTAGCTAATTCAAAATCCGTAGGAAGATTTTCGATATTTTGAAAGTGTGAGGTGTCATTACGTTTGAGGTGTCATTACGTGTGAGGTGTCATCACACACACACTATTCGTAATACAATGTCTGAGAACTAAAACCAATATTTATACTCATCGTGATAATTTTGAGTAGTATATGCAATGCATTTATATATCAAATAATAAAAATATATTCATATTAGTATTCAAATCATTATAATTATTCAAATGTATTTAATTATATATATATATAGTACATATATATATAATTATGTTATATTATTAATAATATATGTATATGTAATTAAATCATTCATAATAGTATTGTAATCATATTCACATTAGTGCATTTATATATATCAAATAATACAAATTACTCATATTAGAAAATTATAATAAATATATATCCGATACAAATTATTACTTTTTGTATCATAAAACATTTAGTTTTTAAATAATATTTTACTTTAATATATTGAAAAATGTGAATGAATATACAACTAAATACAACACAATTAAATGTATCACATTTGTAAATGTTACCATTCTGTTTGGTCTTTATCGAAACATTTTGCAACAGTATTTTACATGAACATATTTCATTGTATGATTACTTACTTATCTTGTTGTTATTAATCTTTACATTGCAGTGAAACATTATTTGCGTTTAAATAAATCCGTAATCAACATGTAAACATGTTTAATGATATGAAATATTCAATTTAATACAACAAATTAGTATATTTGTATAATGTTATACAAGTAAACTTAATTAGACTACTAAACTATATATACATATGTTTATCATTACAGAAGTAAAGTCAAAATTTTGTTCATTTTTCTGTAATACGGAAGTTTACGAAACACGAATTTCGGCATTTCAAAAGTTGATAAGTATGTTTGCACATTTTTTTCTTCACGAATATTTTTATTTATTTTATATTTACAATACAGAACACTTTTACATGTAACTTTAAAATGTTTTCAGAATGTAAATACTTAATGCGTACAGTTGAAAAGATTATATCATGAAAGTTGAAAAGATTGTTACATGAAAGTTGAAAGATTATTCCATAAATAAATAAATTATCAACAGTACATATTATATTAAATATATATATTTTTTCTACTATCCAGATTTCAGAATAATAATAATAACAATAGATTTTAATTATAACACAGTAGTAAGTAAAAGTACTAACACATTATAATCAGGATACTCTATTCCTGAATACAGTTTTGGAGAAATCAGTGATTTTGCAGGAATATGTTAATCCTGTGTTATGAATGTCACTCAACAATGTATTGTGTTGTATCGATCCATATGACGGCCGAGGGGCTCAGTGTGCGTTTATGTAAACGGTAGACCGAGTGTTGATCGCGGGTTACTGAAATACAATATGAATTATCTTCACGAATATCATGTTCAATCATACAGACACAGCTTTTACTAAGAGAAATGGACATCGACTTTCAACCGCATCGGATGTTTAAGTCACAGATATTAATTGTTTGAGTGTCTGAGATACTCCCTAAAATTCGAGGATCATAGCTATTGTAACTCAGTAGAAAGAGTCAAATAACTTTCTGAAATCTACGAAGACACAGCTGGTGGGATCGATAAGATTATATAACAATTCGAAGAGCGATAATCCATTATATAGTATTACGCAAGAGAACATTGAAGATATTCGTCTATGTTTAACAAAAGTTATTGAATTTCCTGTCTTTGGAATTGACACAATCGAAGCATTTCTCTTAATATCAGGGATACGAACGTCGGGGATTCTTCCAAGGACACAGGATACACTGAGCACACATACGAGTGATAACATGAAAAAAACCTTATGTTTTCAGTACCATTGAAGACATTTTAACTGGTCCAGCTGTAGTGTTGAAGCGAATAGTATTTAGAGCTGTGATAACTTCATCCTCAGAGATTCATTCGTAGGTAAGAGCAAGAAAGATTTAAATCTGTGAGCACTGACGGTGTAGGAAGGTATTCTTTAAGTTATGGGGCATTTAAATCAGATCTGTTATATTCAGATATAAAATCTATTTTTATTTTTAATGTAATACCTGTGACAACTGTGCTATGGTCATGTTGCAACCAGAGAGTTGGTTTGTTGCTATCTATGCAGCAGCATGTTTGTAACTGTCTGATGAGGCCTGAATTGCACAGACTGCATTGTTATTCACGGCCAGTCTGAACCGACTTTTAGTCGAAAGTAATTGGACATTCGAAATTTTTGATTATATACTTACTATATGCTTTTACAAGAATAACAAAAAAGAATGAAAAAAATCGGCGTTGTAGTTTTCTCAAAAATCAAAATTCAATATTTGAAAAAATCAATAATTGATCGATTTTTTTCTAGGCTTTTATAAATAATTGGACATTCGAAATTTCAACCTATCCCCCTAACTGTTTGCAAACTATCATGTATAAGTTTAGCGCCGGCCCGTTACTATATATCTTTATAGGAAATCGGTGATGTCGTTTTCTGAAAAATAAAAAAAATTATTTGGCATAATCAATAATTGATCGATTTTTACACTTTTTATCAATAATAGAACATTAAAACATATATTCTGCTTTTAGGAGTATGTTTTACGTATACATAACAAAATATTTATATTTAATAGTGTAGTTCATGAAAAAATATAAAATAGGAAAGATAATGTGGGGTTAAGGTTAGAAATGACAACAACAAAGTGTGTGAATAATCTCAAACTGGAACATCAAAGTTTTAAGCACAACAGAAATCAAGCATGCTTACTTTTAATGCAGAGAAATTTAGATTTTGCTTTCGCTACATACATTATTTGCAAATAAACTGTCTGCAGCACAGAGTAAAGATAGACAGATATGCCACTCCACACAATTGCAACACAAAATAGCATAGATGGAAAATCTATTGTTTTTGTCGATGTTAGATTACCCAGTCGTATGTTTCAGTATGGGATGAATTTTGAAATACTATAACTTTTCACAGAAATAATATCTACAACAATGCTAAGATAGGAATGGACGGTGGTGGTGGATATTTTAAAATATGTTTGACACTCTTCAA
>JAUZND010004029.1:0-11925 GCA_034780555.1 Coelogynopora nodosa
TTGGCATCAAATCTTTCTCGTAATTTTCGTTTCATGCTTCTAACAGCTATTTCACTCCTGTCACTATCATAATACCATACAGTGGCAATAATTCTATACTCAAATGTATATTCACTAACGTCAGCTCGCACAGCGCACATCATGCAGATCACAGAGGTATGAGGCTACTACTGCTATGATTGAATATTACAACGTATGCTATCGATTGAATATTACTTGTGTTCAATTCTATTGGTTAATCATAATTCATTACGCTGTCAATTCAAATTTCTCTGTCTAGAAAAAATCATAGATAAAACTCGTAGTGACTTCTGGCGTACCCTGTACATATATAACATGAGTTTATAAGTTTATGAGTTAGTATATAGTAGTATTTCTTTTCCGTTGAACACATTTTATCAGTAAGCTGAGGTGGTATATCTTTCACTAAGACGTTATTCACAGCATTTAGTAGACTTTGGAATGACGCTGGTCGACATCTTTTGCCAACTTTCACGTTCAGATCGTCCACTAGTTTTCTAATGGATTCAGATCAAGACTGTAAACAGGCCATATACAATACATAACACCTTAACATCTCCAGTCACGACAATTGAAGGCCCCATACATCTTCAAATCATACAAGATAAAGGTCTGCAATTTTATTTCCTAATCTCACTGATAAACTGATTTCTTCTACACCTGATTGGATTTCAGAGCTGTTCGCTCAACACAAAAGGTAGACATACGAAACACTGATTTGTGAAATGTTGTACATTCAGAAGAAGGCTATTTTTTATCGATACACTCGTACTTTATTGAATATATAGTTACTTGTGTGTATAAATCACTGTTTTTAATATAGATTTTTATGAAAAGATCAAATGAGATTAAATGAAGGGATGTTCGTTCGATCATTTGTGGTCAATATATAATAGAGATAATAGAATTAGTCGTGGTGGCATAATTTCAATTATTTTCTATGAAAAAAAATAATAGTAAATGCCTTAGAGGAAATAATGAATGGAATCAGAATAGAATGTAGGTTATCAATAACCTAACATATGCTAACAACACCACTCTTATAATAGAAACGAATGAAGACCTGCCTGGAAAATCTTATACATGCTGTCAGTAAGAAAAGTTAAAAGTCAGTTTCATTTTTCAACATCAACAAAAGCAAGCTTATTGATTTTGGGGGAGTACAATATTTTTCTAATCCTCCCTTTTTCCTTTTTTATTCTCTTACTCTTTTTTTTCACCCTCTCCCTTTTTTTCCCTCTATCCTCTTTTTTCCCCCACTCTCCCCTTTTTTTCTTTTTTCTCACTCCTTTTTTGATTTAGTGGAGGATGTGTCCTTCGTTTCTCTTTTGTACAGTACAGCATTAGCATGCCTTTGAACTTTGTATTGGTGAAAGATAATGCTTCCATGAAGAGCTAAATTGAATAATAAGTCGGTAATGGCGGTAATGCGCGTTTTAATTTAGAAAATATGGCTAACATGGTCTCTTCAACAACGGCCTCATAGAGCCTTCAACATATATATATTGGTGTCTTTAATTAACGATAATTGGCTGTTATTTTGGTTTTAAGCTTAATTGTGATTCAACCTACAAAAACTTAAATTATAATGATATTTTATAACATTATTTTCTTTCAATTAAATTTTAATTTAATGTGGTTTTGCATACCAAAATTGAGAATTGTTTAAAAAAATAATCTTTTAAAAGTTTTTTCTTTGAATAAAAAGGGGTTGCAAGCAATAGTTCAAATGGTAATGAAATAGATATATATTGTTTATTGATTTATGAAATATAATATTCTCATTAACCGTGTTTGGAATAATATAATTTTCATCACTAAGTGTTATTATCATGTTATAATATAATAATGGCCGAAGTTTATAATTATTAGCAATATCGAAATAATACTAAATACTTATTGTTCATTTGGTATAATTAATAAATGCTTAATTAATTAACTATTAATGTTTTTAATGAAAAAGGTAATATTAAAATATATTTTTTAATCATAATAATAAAAACAAATAATTGTTTATAGTAAATAGTTTAATATTTTCTATTAACTTTAAAGTCAAAATAGTTTTTTTTCACATACATAGAACATTTTTTATTTCAAAACAATTACAATAAATCAATTACAGATACAAAATTAAATACATTATAATATGGCAAGAGTTTTGATAAATAAATTTCATAAAATTGTTCCCAACAACTAGAAGTTATACCTTAGGTTACGGCCGGTGGCTATATGTATAAGTAATGTTGGCCATCTATATATTCACCACGACATCCATCACAACGTCCACCACGTGAAGTGCTGACTTGACATGTCTATTTTAGGTGTAACATGTATATTTTAGGTCTAACATGTATTTTCAAAACAAATTTTACAGACGCTACCATAAACATGGATACATTATTTGAAACAACATTTTCGTAAATTATATAATCAACATAACATACAGGGACGTAGCTAACTATACGCAAATACGCATGCATGTATCCACTTTGATATACATAAATACTTTTGAGTAATTTGAATGTCCTTTTTTAAAATATCGTTTGAAATATGGACAAATTTGAAATACGTTAAAACAAGTATTTTTTTCTTCTAAACAAAGCGGTGTAAAATTTGGTTGGGTTATCGATGCCTTATTCTTTGATATGAGATACTATTTACAATTGAAATTCTTTATGAAGTTTGCACAACTATTTTCTAAAGAACAATTAAAAGACTTTAAACTACTTTTTAGAGAAAACGGTAACATTAATACAATAACCATAACAATCAAGATTTGATACTAAGTGGAATGTTCTCTCCTGTTTCAATATCACGTTGTTGCGGATCGATGTTGGTGGTATGGATCATTTTATTTCTATTAGATCCGAATGCTGTGCTAGCCTCACGCATTGTAACACCATCATATCCAGTAATGTTGCGCTTCACTTCAGAGATTGTCTAATAAATTAATAAATAAATACAATAATATTACATAAGATATCAAAATTTCTCTCTTTTAACCAGAGCAATATTTTCACTGTACCTAAAACTTATGATTGTTTAAAAGAAACTCACGTGCACCTGCAATTGATGTGTTAAATTGTTCACATAAACGGTTAAGTTAAATAACGATGTCCAAATTCAACAGAAAGAGATAATTTATTACAAATAAATACCGTTTTAAGATTAAAATAATAACATTTCACTAAACCTTCCAAAACTATGATAACATTTGCCTTGATTGTTATAATTTAATCATAAATATCAATGTTTAAAAAGTATATTTATTTAGATAATCATAGGTCATTGAAAGTAATAATGACACTGAATACAAAGGTTAGATTCTAAAAATGTATTTTTAAATATTAAAAATATGTCTGAATACAAGTCTGAATTTTGAAATATTGAACAAACGTTACACATGATTAAAACATTTTCTAATGAAAATGACATAAATGGCAAAATAGCTAAATCGGTTAATAAGATTTTGACTTGATGAACACCATTGTAGCTTCAAATTACCTCAAACGTATTATTTCAACTAGTTGAAGCGTGGTACTTCATTAAAAAAATATATATAATGTATAGTTAAAATATATATATATATTAGTTAGTAAACTTTAAAATAGTTGAATCATTTACGTTTCTGCTAAACATCAAAACTTTTTATAATACAAATAAATCGCAACTAGAGATAGTGTATGTGTGAAAATTTCACAACCAACATTTAAAAAAATCACATACTTCAGTTTTCATACTTTATCGTTTTATTTTACATTTTACCTTTTGCAACATGTTCATTGCATCCTTATATCCTACTTGGATTACTTGACGATCAATGCAGCTGTATAACAGAAGTAATTCAAGTTTTCTGTAATTGATATACCCTGAGCATTTCAACGTATATATATACGATAACTGCATAAAGATTAATGATGTCAATTACTTTTTATAATCTCTATTCTTAGTGTAATTGTTTGCTTGTTTTAATGAATTTGTAATATAATTTAAAATATTTAAAAACCCGACTTTAATTTTGTTTATCTGTCAATCATTTTGAGAGAAAATTTTAAATGCTCAAAATGAGTTTTTTAATTATATTCCAGTCAAATACTATTTGTATAGTGATAAATAAAAGCAAGTAATGGTCACTTTGAGGAATGCAAAAGAATAACCACAATAACATGTAATATTTATTACATTTAATACAAATTAACCAAGATTTCACCTTTCATCAAGAAGGCATAATCATGGTGTGAATATTGCAAAAAGTGTTTATTACAAAAATTGTAATAAACATTAAATTTTATTGTGGTTATTCTTTTGCATTATTTATATATGTTTATATTCCAGTTACATACAATAACATATTTAACGATTAGAAAGTTAATATAAACAATATTTAAAAGTATAATAATACAAAAGTATTTGTGTCTAAATAATGATTTTAAAAAGTTAACAAAAATGTTGAAAGTAAAAAATTAAAGTCCATTATCAATAGACATTTTTGACAAATTGATTTTACTAAATTGCATTTTTTGAAAATGTAAAATGTGAAAATGTTCAATTAAAAATATTACAATATATAATTTGAAAAATACATAAATCATAAATCAATATTATATCACTGAGATATAATACAAAACATTGAGTTGGCAGATAAAAAGGCGTTACATAAATAATATTAAAATACATATATACATCCAATGTTTTTATTTTATAATACGCATAGAAATAAAAACAATTCACTATTAAATTCTACAATTTCTATTCGATTAATGCCTTTAATAAAAATATTGGAAAAAAAAGAAATCATACGACTATGGAGACACTTTGAAAATGTACAATTAACATTTTATTTCTTAAAAATTGAGACACATATTTACGTATATTTAGGTATAGAAATTCTATATAATATCCATTTCTATGCCTATAATAGATATTATACAGGTACAGATTCAGTGGAAATGTCATGAGTTGTTAGACAGAATCAGTTGTAATTATCACCTCCTGATTAAACACTCTTTGAAGTATATGTTCAGAATTTTTACATAATCTGTACATTATTCTCAACAAAAGAAAATGCTATATTGTATTCAAAGCCGCATGTTTGTTAAACCTATGTGATTAGTAGTGATATAAAAAATGTGTTATAACTATTTTAATTAATATAATTATCACAGCTCTGTCTATTAATACTGAAAATTTTACACGCAGTCTGCTTATATACATACATTTCTATTTATAAATAGACCGTCTTAAAATATATTTTGTAAACGTTTTTAACAGTCAGTCAGCGATAACAATTGTCTTATAAGAAATGATAATATACTGCATGCATTTAACACAATTTTATCGATCAATATGAAAATATTAATTTATGCTTGTAATTTTTTTGTTTTTGTTTTGTATTTTATTTAAAATAATAATATATTTATAAGAATAATGCAAATTATAAATTTATAGAATAAATATGAGCAGATTATTTAGATAATTTATTATTACTACATTATAAGATACATACATTAAAACAATGAGCAACAATGCATTATGTAAATTTACCAACAGTTAAATAACAAAAAATGGAACAATTAATATTTCAGCAACATATAATACATAGGTGACGCCATTAAGCGAATATCTTATATGGTTTTATACTAATAGAATTTATTATTTTAACTATTTATAAGATAACCAATTTGGACTGATCTGATAATATAGTATTGTATAATATTTAAATATTAAATATTTTGAAATATCTAGAAAGAACGTGTAATTAACTATTATAACGGTACCAACGTTTACTTATGCTTTAACAAGTATGCTGTCGAAAAATGTTAGTTTCTACGCGGCAGGGATATCGACATTTTTACCTTAGTGAAATATATTAAATGTATATATATGTAATATACTCACAGCGGAATTGATGAAGCAAAACAGAAGAGCTATTAGAAAACCCTGAAATACAGAAATTGGAATTAGCTATATGTGTTATTTTTTTAAATATATTAAAAAAACATAGTTAAATTTGGCTCTAAATTAATTATTGTTGGTTTATACTTATAAACAAATTAGGAATACAAGACTAATATGTTTAATCAGATGTTTTAGTTTTGTTTGTCAAAACAAGAGCATTCTAGATGTCCCAGGAAAAAGATAGATAGATTCGATTTAAAAGTAAATATATATAACTATGTGAAACCAAATAGATTTCAAGTTATTTAATAATTTCCCTAATCTTAAACGTGTATAGTTTTCTAGTTTTCGTATAGTAATCTTTAGTGATCCAACTTAAAGTACACATTATTTATATAATTCTTATAAAAAGTACAATATTTGATTAAAATGATGTATAGGCCCTGTCAGACTGCCCTCAAGTTTGATGAAATAATAAATGTGCATATTGCTAGTAACAGGCGGCTCTAGGTAGGTTAGTTAATATGTTAATACCCCATCTTTTACAATACATTACATCTCTGAAAAATATTATAGATCATAAATAACCACCCTCTGACGTGCATATAATGTATAGTATACATACAGAGTGGTTTAGATTATTTGCTGTAGGCTAGCTACAATGTCTGCCCATATTTAATTTCAGCTCGTTACATCTGACATACCTGACAGGAACTAATGGCGTGTTCACAGTACAGTTTGGCCAGTTCTGCCGCCAAACTTGTTCGCTTCTCATCCGATACGAGAATCACATCGATAGGGATGAAGACAAGCTGGTAGAGGCCGAATACCACTATCAGGACAAAAATAGCCTTTGCCAGCTTTCTGGAAGATGGTTTTGGAATATTTAGTTGTAAGGAACGATGACAAAATATATAGATATTCGCTCAATTTAATAACTTTTTTATTAGGTAAAATAAATATTTTTAGCAATTAATTATAAGCAATAATTTAAACGAATGTAACCTTAAAATGGTATCATTTTGTGTCAGTGTCCTATAAGTAAATATGTTTTCATAGTCATAATTCTCTTTATTCTTTCTTTACAAAAATATTTAATGAGGTTACTATAACGAGACACATTTTAGTGTGTTGTCTTTATTGATTGAGCATATACAGAAAAGATTTTTTCATTTTCGTTCATTTCTTGTTGGATTATTATTTTTTCTAATGAGTAGCCTTTGCTGGGGCTTATACAATTACTTGAATGTTCCCAATGTGGCGTTCTTCACTGAATATTACATTACTCAGGAAGTTCACTTGTTATTTTTATATATTTTAATTGTCTAATAGAATATTTCAAAACGCTCACTTCATTTTTGGGTTTATTAATAACATTATGTTCTGGTACGACTTGACGTCATTGATCACTAAAGAAAAGTAATCATAATATCAAATTCCTCAATTATGTCAAATAACGCAACAGTCTATTATTAATTTAAATCTTAGTAAATATCTCTTTTCAAATAACGACCAAAAGCAGGATATGTCAACTCTTTCTGTTAATTTTAAAGCGCCTTAAGATAGATATACAATTTTTAATGTTGTAATGTATAATTGTTAGAATATTTTAAAATAATTTTTTATACTAAAAAGCTGAAATTGTGTAAACCATCTAACGTTCAATAGCGCAATGCTATTTTTGCTACTTTCGCTTTATTCTTTATATTATTGTGAACATTTATTTATCTTAATAGTAAAATGTTATGCGTTTATTACTTGATTTCAAATGTATAAAGGTTAATTTGCCACAAAGACGCATTTCGTTTTTTAATACGAATTGATGAAGTGACTATATAAGCTTGTAATAATAATACTAGCATTTAGGTAGCACATAGTATAAATATAATTGTAGTAACATAGTTACACAGTATTATAGTCGTTTAGTAATATAGTGATATTTATTAGCTTATACTATAGTAACAAAGCATATGATAAAGCTTGCATAAAAGGTTTCATCAAATAAGAGATAACTTTTATATGTTTGTATATTTCAATATATTAGACATTTATATATTTATTTACATATATGCATTTCACTATTTACTTTACATGTTTTACGATTAGAATGTGATTTACTATTATCGTAAAAAGCATTTTGTTAATAACAGCAACACAATTTTTTTAAATGTGTGATTAAAAATATCGACAGTATTTTAATCGGAATTATGTAATATTTTGCAAAACGAATGTATTTGTTAATTCACCATTATGTTTAATTACGTATCAGGGGAATTAAACAGTCAATTACAAATACTAAATCACCAATATGCACTGTCTATATCTATATTTAATTGTTCAGAAAATATGAGTGTGTTTAGAAACCATATTAAGTGCAGCAAATATATTTTTATGGAATTATCTCTTGCGAAAAAATTTGAGAACTTTGAGCATTTGAGAACTTCAACAAACATAGTGCTATTTTTGTTTTTTTGTAGTATGGAAACAATTTTTTTCGGCGAATATCAATAAATTAAAAATGTTATTGTTATGATAACATTATTTAAGAGTACATATAAAAAGTGGCCAATAGGGGCCAAGGTTCCAAAAGTATTCAACTTATTATTCTGAAATTCTAGCACAATAATCACAAGGAAGTAAAATATTTGGTCACATAGTTTACAATAAAATAAGTAACCATGTTTCCTACTATTATATCTATATTTTTTAGTTTTCAGATACATAATTATTTCAAGGACATCAAATAATAAGTGTTGCAATTGACATAAAAAAACACTTTTACTATCAAAATATTGTGTTCGTAAATTCTGATCCAGCTTACAGTGTTTAGAAATTGATGGTACATTGTCTTCTTTTTTGTCAATGTTAATTAAAAAATGTGCACTTTTTGATTAAATTGCATATTTTTTAAATATCACCGGTTAAATCTTTCTATGCATTTTCATAGTTTTGAAAAATATGTTATATGTGGATTTGATTGATATAAAAGGACATTTTTACTAAAAATATAAATAAAAATGTTGTCAAAAGTTGTGAAAATGTATTATATTTAAATTCTATGTAAAATAGCTCTTATTATTTTACTGATTACACAATGTAGTGTAAATGTTGAAATAAACTAAATAAAAGTAGAGGAAGATAATTCTAAATAAACTTTAAAGGTTATTTTTTGTTTATCCGCAGTGGATTTTGAAATAGCCCACAACATATTGTATTTTAAAGACAAATTATTTCAAATACAGAAAGTCAAATTATAGTCTACCTAATTGACTATTTATAAAAGTTTTTAACACGTTTTTATTTGTTTTGAGGCAAGAATGTGAATGGGTGTTTTATTTGGTAATTTTGATGTCCTGAATTCAAACTTCCAAACAGTTTTGCTCTATCACTTCTAGATTGTTTTGCTATCACATATCCTGTATTTATTCATAATACAATGGGTTTATTTCATATATTAAAAAAGCATAATACAGAACAAACATTTAATAAAAGTAGGTTATTTGGATTATCTCGTGTAGTATGCCACATGTATGTCGCGCATGAGCATTCAGCAGAAGTCCCCCCTCATTCTGGGTTTCCTTTGCATTGGTAGTTATTCTCTATATATCTCAGTAATATCTTGGTGAAACCTTTCTCCGTGCTTATCAATCACTTTTTATAAGTTCGGGGGGAGTTGAGATTGGAGTAATGAAAGTGATTATTGATTAACATTTCGCACCCCATATACTTATAATTCTGTAACAACTTCTTGACGTGCTAATTTTGGTAATCTAGTACCCGTGTGTTACTAAGGAAGCCTTGTAAAACTAACTAACATGTTTTCTATGCTTTCAGTTTCTTTAAGGTAACGATTCCCTCAAAAATATTATCCTCCAGTACTTCACAGATCTGAGGCCTGACGAAGATTTCATCCTTATCCAAGGCCTTCACGAAATATGTACTTCATTAGACCAACCTTGATATGAAAAGGGGGAGGAAGTATCTTGTTCATATCCAACACAAGATTTTCTTGAACACTGTGTTCCCCAGGCATTAAAATGCTCCAAGACCTGCAGTCTTTCTGTTTGTAGTAGTGCTTAGACACAGACATATTGTCCCAGAGACAGAGAAAGCAACAACACTTTGTGGAGCCCACCTTCATACCCATAAGTGACCCAATGACCTTGAGGTACCAACAAAGAATCCAATTGGTAGTACTTGTACTTGACAGATTCCAGAAGGAGTTCCATATTGTCATAAGACCCGTTTAAATAAACTGAATGGACAATAGGAATACTGGGGTAGTTATTCTATTATACAGAAGCACAACCTTCAGACTTCGCTTTGAAGAATATATAAAAACACCAACTTAATGAATTGTGTTGAAAGTCAGAGATGTTTGTGCAGTAGCATAAGCTGAAATACTTATTTTATGCCCTAAAAATGCAGATCATTTCATCTGTCTTGACCAGGTTCTACTGCTCTACTTAGATAGGGACATATAATGGGCAAGGTCATTCAGGTCTTTCTGGGTGATCCAGTGGGGCTCACTGAATAAACAGCCATATTATCTTCAGAAGATACCGATTTGGCAGAATCCTCCTCTCAGGACATTTTTTCATCTGATAAAGGAAAAATATCCTTAACTGAAGGGAGTCTAGGAACAGGGAGATCCTTTTAGTGAGAAACAGGTCTCATAGCAGAGGGAAGGTTGGAAACAGGTCTCATAGCAGAGGGCCAAGGTTGGAAACAGACATTTTGAAACCAGTTGTATCAATAATTAGACATAAAAAGCAATCGTCTGCATGGCTTCGTTCTTTCCTTCAGATCATTGTGACAACAACGTAGAAAGCCTCAGACAGTTATTTCATTGTATATACCACTGTTTACAACAGATGTGGGGCACATACATAGTTATCCATCACTAGATAATGAATGAATAAAACAACCAATAACAACATAGAAAGGGAATGGTTATGGTGTGTGAAAGTAGTCAGTTTATCAAGAAATATATTATCATTTATGAAATAAGTAATGAGCTATGTATCCCAAGCAACACTATTTATCGTTGGGTAAATGAATGTAACACTGAAAGAACAGTTTAATACTATAACATTTAAATATGTTATGTTTACACCTACAAGTATATATATACGTATATCTACACATTTGTATCTCAAAAACTAAAGGTTATGAGTGAAAACCTATTTCGAAATCTGAAATGTGCACCTAAAAAGTATGATAATATATTTCTATTTATGCAAGCCTCAATTTTTTTGTAAACCAGTGTTATCAGTTTTATATTCTGAAAATATATAAGTCGATATTAAGCTCGTGCCTAAAAAGTTATATCATATTTACATAATTTGTACTAAACATAATGAAAGAAAATAAGTGTGAACAATGTTGACTCCTCCTCGGCTGTTTTACTGTTAATTCTCATACTAGTATCATTGTGGTTGTTGGACGTGTTATATTTAGTCAAAAGGATGTACAATATTAAATGAAATATAACATTTCATATTTGAAAATTTAATATTTTTCAACTAGTATTTTATATGCATTTAAGCTTACGTTTTATGCTGAAACTTTAATATACAGTATATATCTGTTTATGGTACGACATTGTTAAGGAATAATAAATGCACATGTGTTCATAAAAATAATTAATTGAGAAATCCAGAAATCCCGAACATATTTCGTCTTATGTTTGTGGAAGAATTACTTGAAAAATGTTAAGATGAAGGGGGAAAATGTGGTCAAAAACAAAAAATAAATATTATAATTATTAGCATTTAATTACAATATACATTTAAATATGATATGGAGTGATTTATCTTAAAGTACCTGTTTTTAAACGATAAGGTAACAAGTATACAATACATAATAAGTATTTATCGCATGACAAAATTATAATTGAGAGCATATATTATATAAAATAAAAATATATAGTGTCGGACAATTTAATTGAACCACCTTGAAAAATAGACATAAATATCAATTAAATACGATTTATACAATCATATG
>JAUZND010004030.1:0-11925 GCA_034780555.1 Coelogynopora nodosa
CATAAGGGTGTCATTTTGCGCCCCTATGAGGTAGTATTGCGCCCTTAGTACATAATTCATTAGAAATTTTATAAAATTTGAATACGATATTGTGCTCCCCTAGATTAAATTTCTTGATCGGCCCTTGATCAGTGATAAAATTGTAGTCGCATTTTTAGGTTCCGGAAGTGTTTGTAACCATGTTTTTGGAGACGTGTGAAAATGTATACAACGTGGACAAATTAAAAAATACATCATTGCACCACATAACATGAATGAACAAAGCGTAACTGTATCTATATGTTTCAATCTGATTCAGAAAAAATTGCCTATTTTTCAAAGTACCACTTGATTTAGTATGGCACATACCGGGTAATAATACCGAATGTTGAGATCATGTGCTTCTGGTAAATATATCACTCTGAAAGTTGTAAAATAACTATTGAACACATTTAATAGTTATAAACAACATTTTAGAAAAAAATAGATATTATACAATAGGTTAATATGACGATTTCAAATTTTTAACATACTCGATTGGTCCCTAAATATAACCAAATGAAATTACATAACAATTAGATTATTTACTGACTAAGTTTGGAAGATTTACAACTATTATCGCAGTACAAAATTTCCCTTAATTGTAATGATTTATTCTTCGAGGCAGATATTTTCTATAGCAAAAAAAATATTTCTTTTACTTTTGAAACCAGTAAAGATATGAAAAATAAATAACTTCATTTTTTCACGAAATTATTGTATGTGTTTCGTTAGTTTTTTGCTTTTCGGTTTCTTTTCGTTAAAGATAGTCATAAATGTAAATCCTGAAAATAAACCAAAGCCACTCATTGTTGCTCTCAATGAGATCAAAGAAAAGTATACTATTTTAAACATTTTATATACTTGTGTTTGTTCATACTCACGGATAATGATGCTTTCAAATAATTGAATCATTATCAAACCCGATTTAACTAAACTAAACAGCAACTTGAAAATTGAAAGATCGTATGGCGGAACTAAAGCGACGACGCTCAGCCGGTGAAAAATGTTGAGGAAATTGTAGAATCTAGTAAGGACCCTGACCAGTGACTATTCTTATTCCCGCCTTGTACTTGTTTTAATAATCAACTTTTTGCTATCCTTTTGCTCTATCTCAAACCATAAAAGGTTTATCATAGGAATGTATTGAACTCTTCCCAATTGTTACAAATAACATTAGTAATGTGTAAAAATTAATTTTCAATAAACAAAAAACTTTGTCCTTTATAGTGCAATGATTAAAAGGTGATCACTTTCATAATCTCAAAAGAAAAATGAAACATTTGTATGAAAACAGTGGTTATGGATTAACCATATATGTGAGTAAATCATCGGCATCAAATAAACCGCAGATCCCCAGCATGGTATCTACTACCGATGCTGAAATTTTAACAAATCTATATATAATTAAGGACAAAAATTTATACTTGATTTTTTTTAATATACTTTAATATTAAGACTTTAAATAAATAAAACCTGTAGTAAAACTATGCATGAGATGAGCTAAGGTATATACACTTTAAACAAATATTTATCAAACCTACGTTACTTTAGTCTACGTAAGAAATCAAAAAGTCTACAAGTGTGACGAATTTTGTAACATTGGAAATATATCCAAAAACGATTACGAAACACACTTTTAATAACTACAAAAAATGTGAGGATAAAATAAGCAGTTGTAAAACTTTATGTATTTAGCACACTAAATTGAACTGACTGGTCTGTTTTTCAAACGGAAGATCTAGATAAAATTATGTAAAACACTGAGTATTTAATATATTCTAATATATTTTGAAAAAAACAAATCATCATATATTAATATTTTTCAGAGACTAAAACTATGTAAAGATCTCAATACCACGACACACACTTAAAAATAATAAGCATGACCTTTAATAAGATAACCACCCACCTTTGAAATGAAACCTTATCGATTTCATTTGAAGGACAAAATGTATGGCTATATATAACCCATATAGGGTATATATAGCGTAAAAAAAAATTTAATTATTTAAAAAAATAATAAAATGAATAAATGATAATAATTTTAAAAAAAGATTTGACTCATTTTTGAAAATTGAAAATTTTGAATGGCCAACTACATGGTCAAGCGGGGTGCAGATCAAAACATTGTATTTTATCAAAATGTTCGTAGAAAATATTTCACTTGGCTCTAAATTTATGTTTAATCTGTTTACAATAAACAATTGATATATTATTTTGTACTAACCAACTATATTTTTGAGGAATGTTCTTGTTTTTTATTTGATGTCCAATGAGCTCATTGCACAATTAACAGTTTTACATTAATGCTTTTTGTATTTGCACCAATACCAAAGTACCATTAAGGAGTTTTGATAGACTCTTTTCAACTGAAACACTTACAATTCTCTTTTCAAATTAATTAATTACAAAATACATTATGTACATGTGATTTTCTGATAATAATCAAGTTTTTCGTTTAATAGTTGATACAATTTTGATTTTTTACGAAATATGTAAAAATGAAATATATATTAATAAATATTAACTATTATCGTGTTGTAAATTTAATCAAAGTGAAACATGTTTTTACACTTTATTTTCTAATATAATAGCCGACATAATATGGTTATATTAGTACACGTATGATATTTAGTGCTCATGTAGATGTCAACTATTTAAATGTTTAGGTTATTTAATTTTGTTGCCATTTCTTTTAACATTGGCACACGCGTTAGACATTCTAGATAGATTACTTTTTTCGACAAAATCTTTCTATAGATATGCAAAAAAATTACTGAATACATTAACTTTAAACATGTTTATGAAAAAAAGAATAACACCATCTAAGCTTCATCTTATGTACAGGCTTGAAGGAAGGCATCCTTGAAACAATAGTGTATTGTTAGTTTTATAACATGTAACACTTTACTCTGTGGTTTCTCAGACTCTCACAGATTTGAACTTATTAATTAAGAACCTTTTGAAGAGTGGATAAAAGCATTTTTTGGTGCACCAGATCATTGCAATACAATTCCATTTTAATAATCTTTCCTGTGCTAAGAAAAGGTGTGATTTTTGATGTTTAATAATATTAAAACTTTTTTATATACTGACTCAATAAACTTCAACAAACAGTCTCCCTAATAAGAATTCTCTATGGTTTAACAATGAACTCAGATGACCCAAACAATAAATATACAACCTGTATCGGTGTTTGCTTTAAAGATCGATCGAGACACACAATCATATTTTAGACTCATTAATAATGACCATTTCTGAGAGTTATGGTAAGTACGAATTCATTAAGGAAAATCCAGCATGATTTTAATTCATCAATAATTGTACCGCTCATTTTAACTTTTTGAATTATTTGTCTTGTATATAGACATCAACAAACTTCCCTTATTTTAAAAATAGTAGTTTTTAACAATAGGATTACTTTTTTCTTCATAGTCAAAGTTTTGTAACGTCTAATTCCAATACTTTTTATTTCTGTCTACTCATGTCTACGATATAGAAGTGGAAATCAATTATTTTATAACTTAAATTAACATTTCAATGATCTGATAAGATTCAAGAAATGCATATAATTAATTTTTTCTCTCTCTCTCTCTCTCTCTCTCTATATATATATATATATATATTGCATTACATTTATAACTTTAATAATCAATAGTAATTGACATATCCTTTCATTGATATTATAATATTAAATCGTTATGTGACTGTTCAAATTTTAGACGCTGACATATATATTTATAAGGTAACAGTTAATATTGTATTAATTCGATAACCAATATTTTTAATTATGTGTTAAATTTTTTATACTACCGAAATAATTTTTTTAAATTATAGTTAAATTTTGATTAATTTTATTTAATAAAATCAAATTGAAGTATTTTTAGATTTTTCATATGGACATTTAATACTAACCGCGTTTAAAAAAAAAAGATTACATTAATCGTTTAACCAGCCGCAATAAACTAAGTCTTTAAAAAACATTATTTTAAATTTGCATTTTGTTTGAAGTATTTTTCCTGAATAATTTATATGTATCCAAATTTCCACCGAAATTTTGTTAATTTACATGATATAATATATATGTTCTAGGTTTATGTTTTACATAAGCTATACTTGTTTTAAGCTGGGTTTTCTATCATCAAATACTAAATAATATATGCAATAAATAAAAAAGATAAATCTAATTTCAGAAATAGAATTTTGTATACAATGATATATATACTGTAACACTTTGTTTACTTAACCCGAATTAAATGTTATACTAGCCACAAGTTAAAGCTGAGTAGGATATGCTACAAAACATGGATCAAAAGTGATTAGGTAAGTTTGTCAAATGAAGCATAACATTTCGATATTGTTTATACCAAAATACAGATCTCACCACGCCTGTACCTATAGTGTCTATAAAAGTTATATTTTAAACTAGATTTGAATATAATATATATTTAAATCATTTGATATTTCTTACTTAATGTTTCTAATATATGTATTGAATCTGTATTGAAAGGATAAAAGTATGAAAATTCAATTTTGTGTTTAATTGTTTTGATGCAATAATCATCACAACAACAAAATCTGCGCATGATTTCTTGAATAAAAAATTACAATATATTTTTGTAATTAAATGTATTGTTTTTTCAAACATAAATAGCACTTCGATGATAAGTGTTAGTTATCGGCAAATGTTATCATTAGTAATCCTAAAATAACATATTTATCAAAAAATGATAAAGTTTGTTACTTTGGATAAATGACGTCATTGATTTTAAACCACGTAACAAAACGTTTTAAATTTTGTAATATAAGATAGTTGAAAACGTACATGTGGCCAATTTTTGTCAACCTTAGCCGTTATACTATTTAAGTGTAAACTATCCAAGGCCCACTTGAACTATCATCGTTAACTTATTTTATCATTTAAATGAATATAGTATGGCCGTTCACTCCCCCAACCACCTCTACCCCTTATATTTCAGTTGAGAAGCCATTTTATAAGGAGTCCAAATTTCGTCCATAACAAAGCTTGGTATTAAAAATCCAAAAATTTATGCAAAATCTAATAAGCTAAATTTCAAGATTTCAATACATTATAGTCATCTTCGAGTCAATAGGAACTTTTTGTTTGCTCACTGGAAAAGCAAAAAACTTTTATATACAGCATTTATTTTTAAAATGGTTCATTAAGTATGTTTGCCTCTATCAGTTTACAAAATTCCACGGACGCTTTAGGGTGTAATTTGAGTACCCATGGAAAGAAATGTGAAAAGTCACGAAAGCAATGAGTTTTATATTGTAAACATTACTTAGGTGCAATATCTTTTTTTAAATACGACAATACTCCATAATGAAAAGGACGCTAGAAGTTCCTAGGAGTGCCACCTTCTGAATAATTGGGGAGGGGGCTAAACCCTACCTTACGATAACAAGTTTTAAATATTTTTTAAATTTTGACGTGATTATTATATTAACACATGATTATTATAATTATCAAAAATGATATCGATAAAATGTCTCGTTTGTAGTTTGTCAACAAAATACGCAACAATTAACATAGTACCAATCATTTAATAATTTATTTTGATTTACGTGTTAATGCATTCTAATTTTTACTTTTTGACGTTCAGTAGACCTATGGTACCAATGATGTAATGCTTGAAATATCAAAATGTATATTACATATAAATTATAGATATGTATATAAATAGCAGAAGTAAGACACATGAAACCAACTTCATAAAAGGTTTAAACTATAACATATTAATTATTAATATACATCCAAGAATCATATATAAGAATTCTCAAATATATATATAAAGAAGTACACTTATAGATAATTTAATTTTTTTAATTTTAATACTGGTATTATTACAAACAAAAAAAATAAAAAATTATGCACTTATAATGTTATTACTCATTTGTTAAAATAATTGAGATCGTTTTGTACTTTTGGATTACATTTTTTTCGAGTTCTCTCCCTATTATACTGTTTAATTTGTCAGCTCTTATCGTTTCTTCATTAATGATAGTCAGTTAATTTGATTTATTTGTGAAGTACATAGATATACAGCATTTGATTATAAAAATTATACTTCTCTATATATAGCAACGATAGAGGTATTACACCTGCATGGTTATAATCACCTCAGCGTGTAATTTAAATGAACATTATATTGCTTTTCTTTCCTGTGGTTGTAAAATAGCTTTCTGCCTTGCAGGTGTAAAAAAAGGTAAGAAAAATGCAGTTTAATTAAACATTTTGCTGAAATAATATTTATAATATATTTATATATACAATATAGTATATGTTTACCAAATATATTTGTATGCAACTTCACTTTACACTGTGGTAAATATTAATTATTAATAAATATGATACAAAAATACTTCGAAATGTATAAAAACATTGTTAATAAATATAATTTGAATCATAAGACAATATATTGTACATCTGTTTTTTTTAATAAAACACAATTGTTCGTACGCCAATCAAATAGGTGAGTAGATAATTATTAAATTAATCAAACAACATTTACCTTTCCCAAAAGGGCTTCTTCTTTCTATTATATGTAGGTATTTGTCAGTATTAGTTAGTTGATTTTGTGACCATTAAAGGTCACAAAATAGTGTGTTGTGCATTGCGGACGCTATCTTTAATAAAGAATTGTCTCCAGAGACTCCAGGGGAGAAGTAGTATGTTTGGTTGAGCAGTAACCATTTAGTTTTAATTAATTTAATAAGAACAATAAATATATGCATTATACACATTTTTGCCAATTTCTGTTTAATGGTTATATATTTGGTAGGTGTTCTTGTGCAGATACACCAACCAAATACACCAATTATATAAAAACTAAAATAGCATAACAAATTTATAATTTTTTCATTAAGAATTTGGAATAATCATGAATAGTTACATTTTGTTAAATAGGGCAGAGTTTATGGTTGGAAATTTAAAAAAAAAATTAAATAGCATCTTAATAATTGCATGTTCAATTCACATTAAAATTCATTTGTAGGCCTACGTTGCGTGTTTATTCAGTCACTCTTGTTGATGCTGTTTATTGTGCTCAAAGTTATCTATTGTCACCATTGTTATGTGCTACATTGTCATCATTTGTTGTATTGTTAATGCTTTAATATAATACAACAATTCCGTATGTTATTACATATTATAGTCATATAGAGGTTTGACGAAAGTAGCGCATTCCTATACGCATATAATATAGTAAAATAACATGCTATAGAAATTGACGGGTCTTTTAATTTATATGTTTATGTCAATGTAATATGTATGCTTTTTATTTATATTATTGAGCTTAATTAGTTAATTTAAATATGTTATGTGGTCAATAATAGTGTGTTTTTGTTATCATTATAATCATAACCTTTAAAATTAGATACATATATTTATATATAGTAAATATTATACTAATATACATAATAGTTGTAACATTATAATATATTATTCATTAAACATATTTATTTTCTTTAGAACTTATTTATAAAAACTCTGTAGTTTAATTTTATAATTAATAATATAACTAATTTTTATGATTTTTTACTGTAATTTAAAATGATCGCCATTGTATATACTTGACTTGTATGAACATTAAAAAAATACACGTAGGCTATTTAATTATTTTATTAAAATATTAATACTATTTCTTCAGCACTGTATAATTTAACGGGACCCGTATGTCAATGACTAAGTTTTATATATTATGCTAATTACGCACATTTATAATACTTCTTTATAAGCTATATAAACGTCAAAATAAAACATATACAACGGTTTGTAAAAAACATATTATATTATAAATATATTACATATATATTGCAAATACTATACAATAAATACTACGATTTTTTAATGTATATACAATGTTGAATTTATTTTACAAATAAATACTTAGTTTGTAAATATGTCATTGTTTGCTTATTATTGTACTCGACTATCCTTATTTTTTTGTTATATATACATATTAAAAAGTAAGCTACAAAATTCATTTTCTTTAAACTCATAAAAAGAATAAACTTTAATAATTCTGCGTTTCATAACCAAAATAATACGATTTTATTGACTACATATAAAAAAGTTTCATAATTAATATGAATGTAAAGTGTTTCATATTTAGTTTCTCTTGAACAATTTTTGCTTTCGGATTTTAATATGTGTTTACAAATACAAAACAAATAATCAAATGCATAGAGTATATTTTAAACAAAAAAAGTAAATTTCTTATTTTAAAATAGTCCACATATAATTCAAAAAAATATTTTCTTTGTCTGTAGTTTTTTGCATGCATTGTCATATAATTACCTGAATCTCTTGTATATTATGCTGTGTATCGTGTATTAATTTATATAAATTTCAGTAGATATAGTTTAATAGGAATATTAATTGAAATAGGAATATAATATAATAGAAAGAACTATTGACTGGAATCGGCTAGGTAATTTAAGGCTAAAATTAAAGTTTATAGGATCGGCATGCATACTTCCGTAATCTGTCGTATATATTGTATGTATACAGCTATAAATCTTGAATATGTAACATTCAACTCAACCTGTACTGTTCTTATATATTAATATTGGTAGTTTGAGATGTAAAATGAATCTTCTTAACTTTTATAACTTACGTTTCTACAGTTTAGTTAGAAATATTACCAAACATAATACCAGTTTGAATTATTAACAGTTAAATGTTTTAAATATGTATAATGTAAAAATAAAACCGGATAAATATATATATATTATTCAGTTTAATATACTTATCCTAGTTGGAAACAACATATTCACCAAACAATTCTTTCAATTGAAATTTGTGGTATTTAAATTGTTTGCAGTAAAGAGTAGAACATTATAACTTAATTCCCATATATACAAAACATTGGATTATACTTAATTGTGTTACCTATAATTCTTTTTAAATTAATGAAGTGTCGAGAGTATAACTCAAAACGGATAAGTTTTCATCAATAGAATTGTGATAAATCGTTATTTTGTCATGAAATTTATAAGTAAAGGTTTTTAAAAAAATTATAATTAATATATACAGACATATATCGGTTTGTAAAGCTCTACCATATTCAGAAAATAAAAAACAAAATAGCGTTTTTCATGCTAATCCTTAGTTGTTTATCGATCCATTTTTACCTTTAACAAATTTAATCCTAAGGGAAATTATTTATGAAATTTTAATGTTGTATGTTAATTTATTTTTAAATAAACTTTTTTAAACCAGTATTTACATTACTCTGCATTTTGAATCACTTAAAATTCGCATTAACAGCTTTTGTCCTCTTAACTATATGGCAAAACGTGCAAATAAATGTTTATAGAAATAAATTTAATGTAATTTTTTTAATTCCATTTTGAAATAAATGTATTCATCATTAAAAAATGTGTACCTGTTCAGGAAACCCGAATAAGCTTTTATTTTAAAGTGAAAACTTTATTATTTTCATTCTTTTATACATGCTTCTTTTGTTCACTGTTAAGGTAAACGAAATTTTTCAGTTGGTATAAATAATTACTTTTCAATTTTGTAATACTTTTTGACCTTTATAATTATCAAAGTCAAGAAAATAATATAATATTTTAACAGTAGATAGTTTCCACTAATTATTTTAAATCGCAGTGGCGTGTGCAGGGGGGTTCCATAGATTCTAGAACCCCTCCCCCTGTAGTTTCGCGCGTTAACAATTTAAAAATACACTAGAGAGAAACGCATATAGGTACTACTGAGTGCGATATCCACATAATTTAGAAATGCAGCTATAACATTCTGTGGCTATTGCAACTTTTGGTAAGTCGATTTCCAATATTTTTCTCACTCTCCCAATACTGTATGTACATATATGTGTAGAGCATATTACAGTTACAAATACCTAAGTAATTATTGTACGAGCGGTCATTCAGTGGTCTCAAACGTATGAAAACTGGCCTACAGATCGACAATGGGTAATGTGCGTCTGTCATATCGTTGTCATTATTACATCTACATTGTACATCGTAACATATACCAATTGCTGTAGAAGATGTTGTAAATAAATTCGCTAAGTCTTTCTCTATGGGTCTAACCCACGTCGTATGATTTTAACACACTTTTTGTCAGATAAATTTGGTATACTCTTGTATTTGTCTGATTATAACAGGGTGTATATATACATTCAATTCACTGATATCATTTATTAAGATATTTTGTTGATTAATGATTCGCATGTTTTTCTAATATGTTTTGTATAAGGAAAATATTTCGATTTTTTTATTATAACTACATACTTATTATAACCCTCTTGCCATAAGTCATGCACACGCCCCTGAATCGAATGAATAGTGTATTATACAAAATACGCTATATTTATATATATATAAATAATTAATTAATTAATGTAATCACCACAAGGTTAACACATTTTTGTTATCATTCAAATGTATGTATTTTATTTCAATTATGTGATAAAAAAACAGAACATTTTCCGGGTAATATATATATATAAATATATATTTAATAATGAATTATTGTAATCTAGCGTTAGAAAATTACTAGTGGAAAATTAAAAACGTCAACGTTCGTTTCTAAAACCATGTTAAATATACGTGTATATGTCTAGCTAGTGATTTTTTGCCATAATTTTAGATATACAACTAGCTGTTCGTGATGAAAAAGTTTTTCAACATCAAACCTATACAATAGAATAAAATATAAGCGAATATTTATACTATAAAAATTATAGGATACCAAGATATTTTAAGAGCAAATATGCCAATGCTTCTTTAGCTGCTTATTTTTAGATACGTAGCCAATTTTGTAGGTTAGTACATATAATATAGATTGTATGTACTTTAAATTATTAAACCATTAAATCTTTGGAATATATTTAACCATGTAACAGAAAACAAAAATTAAAATAAACCTTTTGTATTAAAATTGCGATATTATTTTCTTTTTTAGTTTCAAAACAGAAGCAATTTCATTTAAATTACTTTATTATTACTTTTTTTGAGGAACTGATAAAAACAGAAGAGTCATTTTTGCTAATACCTATATGTTTATAATTTTAGCAATTTTATACATAATTTCGTGAACAACAACTTATACTTATAAGAATATGTATTTATTTGTACTATTTAAGAATATGGTATAATATTGTCCAATATTCATCATTTTAATATAATGCACTATTTCATGATCATATATTCTATACAATATTAGAGACCAGTTAACTAAAATTTTAAATTGTATTTCACAAAATGAATAAATAAATAACAACGATTTATAACAGGAATTAGCAATTATTATTTATATTCCCATTCTGTTAAACTCTATGGTGCATGATTACTATGCAATATATAGTAATCGAAATAAAATGGTATAGTCATGAATTATTTACGTAATATATTATTTATTTATAATTAACTATTAGGAAAGGCAATATATAAACAACAAATATTGTTCATTTAAATTAAATGATACACAATTATATTTCTTATCCCTTCACAGTTTATGTGATTTTCTATATGTGGCCGTGGTAGTCTTTCCAAAAAAGGCAGTTTCCAAAAAATGTTGGATTTTGTAAATTTATGTTTTATTATCGATTTTTGATCAAAACTCAAAATGGCAAAATAAAAAATTATACAATATAAATTTAAGATTTTTTAAACTTTTCTAAGACAATTTAAAATATAATATAGATCATTATTGTAAAAACCAACTATATAAACAAAACGAAAAAACACAAATAACCAACTCCTAGAAAAGGTTAATTTTATTATATTTTATACTGGGTCACGTGACCTAAGGTGGGCCGGTGAAAATTTCTTCATGACCGGCCGTGTCGTTCTTCAACAGTTGGATGATAAGTGATGGGGGGAGTGAGGGTGTACACCCCCCCCCCC
>JAUZND010004031.1:0-11925 GCA_034780555.1 Coelogynopora nodosa
ATGCTATATATTCACCAATAAATGCGATAACTTTTGTTCAATGCAACCAATTGACTTGCTTCTTTTTGCATCTGATTTCAGATCACAAGATCTATATTTGTTGATATATTTTTATAACTATACTCCTTATACAAATAAGATATAAGTAGTATAAATGCTATTTGAGTATTATTTTAAATTGCTATAAATTTTTATTTTAAATAATTAAATAAAATTATTTAATTTTATAATTCAAGTTAAATAGATACAGTTTATGATTAACTTTTTTTTTCTATGAACGTTGCAAGCTTCAGCTCCTAATATCATCGGTAAGTTTGAAAACCCAGGGGGTGTTATAAAATAGATAAATAATAACACAATTTTTCTGGTATGTAAAATATTCTAAATTATATTTGTTATATTTTTTTAGTTAGATAAAAGTATTTTAGCCACTGTTTAAAAAATCAGGGTCATACATTATATAGTTCAGTCAAAAACTTAATTTATTGGAAAAAAAAATGGCACACCCCCCCTTCACGTACGAAGGGTTAAGCATCCATATTGCCAAGATGCATACGTTCTGCATACGTGGCATTAATATTCGCATTTACGGTTTGTCAAAAGATCCCGAAAGAGCGTCCGGTATCTCGATGATGTTGTAAGTTAGTTCATGATGGATTTTATTTAATTTATTCTGGAATAAAAATAGTCATTGCTGAATTCAACTTTATATCAAAGTAAAGAAAAATGGCCCATTGGTTTAAATTTGTATGGTCAAAATATTTGCTTTTTTGAAGTAATTTTTCTATTCTTTGATAAGATTAAATTATACAGGAACGTTCCAAATGCACTGTAAAGCCTTTCAACTGTTTGTATAAATCAAGGTGTGATGCATTTTATGAATAACTTTATTATAAAAATGTTTCAACATAGTATCCTCTTTTTTATCGCAGAATTTCATTTGCTTTAAAGCCGCTGTTTCAACCGCTGAAAAATAAATAAATATAAATAAGTTAAGATCAATTGTGAGTTACAAGCGTACAATAATTATAATATATTATAAAGTTTGAAGTATAATCTAATGTAAGTAACCAATAAAAAGATGACTTTATGAAATTGTGAAGAGATTCTATAACTTTAATATAATGGGAAAATGTTCAGAAAGCAACATATATACTACTAACTTTGAATAATAATAATAATACGATTCAAAGTCAGCTCGTTATAAAAATAACAGTCTTTTTAATATTTAAATAAATTTAATTTATACTATGAATCATTGAAATATAATTATTAATTATGAAACATATCTATTTTGAGACAAACAGGTATTACTCTTCAAATAGATTCTAATTATAGTTAGTAAAAATATATTGTATAAATTGAATTCAAAAAGAAATACATAATGTAATATTTTGATAACTTTCATTTCAATTTTAAATATTGCGGTGTTTGTGGTGCTAATCGTCTATGTATTATATATCTCTACTAAACTTATTAAACCAAAGGTTACAAGTACAAAATAAATGTATATATTCTAGATTTGTTAAAACACTCCAATTAATACTTTAACATATACATAGGAAGTTTATGCAATGTCACCGCGGCATTTTACGGTAACTATACTACTCGTAGGCCTACGTGGACAGATTTTGTAGATTTTGTAGATTTTGTAGGGTTTGCTACGTGGAGGAGATCCCTTGGAAAAACAAACTTCCTATCATCTGATTAAGCTAAAATTTGGAATACAGATACCTTTGAAAGACTTGTCGAGCTATTTTTGATTTTCATAAAAATTAATTGATTAGTATAATTTTTATGACATGATTACGTCATAAACTCCAGTTAAAAAAACTATAAGAAAATAACTATATATATTGTATGTTAATGCTCTATATTGAACCACATATGCTATTACTTTTGATCAATACAACCACTTGACTTCACTCCTTGATTCCTTCCTCAAGATCTATATTTTTTGGTATATTTTTATAATTATACTACTTTTATATAAAAAAAAAACTATAAGTAGTATAAATGCTATTTGAATATTATTTTAAATTGCTTATTATTTAATATATAATTTAAGTATTCAAGTTATATGCACAAAATTTAAGATAAACTTTTTTTCCCATTTTTCTTGCAAGTTTTAGCTGCTAATATCATCGGCAAGTAATCGAACTCAGGGGGAATGAAATAGTTCAATGATAAAACCATTTTTTCTGGTATGTAAAAATGTTCAAAAATATATTTGTTATATTTTTTAGTTAAAAAAAAGTATTCTAGCCTCTGACTAAAAAAATCAGGGTCATACATTATTTAGTTCAATCAAAAACAATCAAAAAACCCACATACATGTCGGGTTAACTGAATGTGTTTACCAACGACTGTGTATGTGTGTTTTACCTCCAGACACCAGAAATCTATATATCGATTATCCGGCCTTCCTGCTAATATATCCCACGATCTGCATGGAGCCGAAGCAATAGGTTCTGGCCAACTGGTCCACGTCATCCGATGAACACTGCATCCCAACGAGACAACAGCGATGGAGCACATTTGTGGGAATATTTTCTGCAAACAGACCGGATAAGTATTGATTTGTAAACCTTACATATATGTATGGTTAATAAGTATAAAATAGTGCAACTGACTGTTTAATGGCAATTTCCGTGCCAATTACAAAAACGAAAGATTATAATTCTCACTTCTCCACGTTTGTGCAAAATCAGTGAAAACCGTAAACGGCAATTGGACGGTACATTCGTAAACTGTAGTTCGAATCTCACTGTGCTCATCACTTGAAACACAAACGGTCAGCTTGATAGACGCGTCGATGAGATGTAGCCGAACTCCCGCTTCGGATAGGGTGAGAATGAACAACCACCATCTAGGTGCTGCTAGGGCTTCCCTGAAACAACCAATAAGGAAATGTCACGGAACCATAATAGGTGGGACGGGCGTTTTTGGAAAAGTCACCGATTGAAAATATAAAAATCAAGATTTTAGCGTAGCATATTTGAAAGCTTTCATTTATTGTGATTTTTTATAATAATATAATTCAGTTCTATTTAATACATTTAATTTACATTAAATATGTAATATTGCAGTTATTGTTCTTTTTCTTAACATTTGAATTTATCTGCTCAACTTAATTATCAATTTAAATTGTATCAAAAGATTATGCCAATTTCCAGGTTTATAAGCAAACATAAACATTGTATAATAAGTCTGTTTACTGCAGATCATTTAGTGCAATAACATTATGCAACACTTAGTCCTAGGAACCTAATGATGATCGCCGAAAATAAAACTAAGAAAGATAACAAAACAAATTGAATATCCGATTATATTGCTAATGTTTCAAACATATTAAGTGAATAATACAGTTCAGATCAGGTGACTTTAACTAAATAAGAGAACCACATATAGAATTATTTGATTTGGACAGGTTTAGTAGAGGTTGGGTATGATAATGAAAATGCAATAAAAAATAAATATATTAACAACTTCATCTAAAATTAGTTGTGAATATCATTATTCTTTATTTAAGTAAAGATGACGTGAATTATTTATGATGTGTATATCATCGTGGTATGGAAGGAGCGCTTATGCATCACCCCCACCCCCCGAAACCGAAACAAACCACCATTCATGTAAAATGATTTTGAATTTTCGATCCAATTTGTTTTTTTAGTTCAGCCAATTAGAATCGACTATTTGTTTTTGGTTACTATGGCAAGATCGTTTCCGATTAATTCAAGGTCACAGAGTTCGATTTTGCTAATTAGAAATTGATCAGAGGTACCCTATTGGTAGTAATCGATCATTCAAGTACAATTATAGATATTTTTAAATGCGATGCATTACGGCCAAATATTATGCAATTAGGTTGATTTTAATGGAGATTCTGACTAAGTGAAAGTGCTGAGTTTGATTTTGCTGCTTTTAAATTGATCATAGATACCCTAATTGTAGTCATTGATCATTTAAGTACAATTATTGATTTTTTCCCATTTCGATGCATTATGGCCATACATTTTCCGATCAGGGTGATTTCAATGGGGATTATGACTAAGTCAAGGTCACTTAGTTTAATTTTGATAATTATAAATTAATCAGAGGTACCCTAATGGTAGTAATCGATTACTCAACTACAACTATTATTTTTTACCAATACATTGTATCGTAGCTATGTAATGCCATATCCGGGTGGTTGCAATTGGGGGATACCGACTAAGTCGAGGTCATTGAGTTCTATGTCAGTACTTACAATTTGATCATACGAGTACAATTAATGATTTTGCTTAGTACGACGCGTTGCAGGGCAGATTCACCATTCATGACGACTAATTCATGTATGTAAATGGTTTGAAATATAATACTAGAATGAAATCGCTATACGTAGATACTGTAAGTATATTTGTATACTATAGGTATACTATCAATATACTATAAGTATACTATACGTATATAATATAATAGTTTTATACCCTAAACTCCTAATGTTTAATATCATAATATCTCTAAACTCCTAAAGTTTAATATCCTAATATCCCTAAACTCCTAAAGTTTAATATCCTAATATCCCTAAACTTCTAAAGTTTAATATCCTAATATCTCTAAACTCCTAAAGTTTAATACCATAAATTCCTAAATCCCTATAATATATCCCCTTAACTTTAATCATTGAAACACACATGGTGAATGAGAAAGAATGCCATTTATTATTACAAAAGCGATAGAGTAGGAAAGTAAGAATTTAGCGTATAACAAAAATGTCAGTGTCATTGCTCATCATCAGTTTCATCTTTATCGTTCGGGGTATCAGTAATGTTGACATAACCTTCTCCGACTTGACCAGCCCATGCCCACTGTCCGATTTGCTGTCTAACTTAATTTCGAAGTATGTACCAACTTCTTTTTGTAGCTTCTTCCAAGACGGAGCGTTGGGATATCATGGTGTAATTATTTGAGTGTAGTACATCTTCCATTTATTTATAAATTAGTCCCAATAGTTTATCTGGCGTACACTTGTTCAAAAATGTCAAACGATGTTAAATCCTTTGTTTTACAAGCTTTTCAATATTAATCAGTGTAGGCGAGGATGCTCCATCTTACCCAAAATCTTTCAGTAGAATATGTCCAACAAGGAAGGAATTAGACGGACTGGAACTCTTATCTGGGTCATAGAAGTGCATTTTTGTTTTGAATATCGACTTGTTTCTTGTTCTCACAGCAAAATCAATATCCGGTCTGTTGTAGGTGGACGCTTCCTCTTCAGACTCATTCTCCCCCTCATCTTTCTCTTCACTCTCCATTTTTTCGTTTGTATTTTCGTTTCATGTTTCTTGTAGTAACATTTTCCTCTTGTTCATCGCTTTAAATCAAATGCTTGTTGCGATTGACCAATTCTGATGAATCCAGTGTCAAAATTATATGATAACATTTTTTGTGTACCGTATTATGTTTATAGACAAGAAGATAATTCTAGAGTTAATATATATATACATAAACACATTGTAAAAACTAACATGGATATCCGACTCAAGCACAATGAATGCCAGTATGGCTGTTGCCAGGAATTTCAGGAAAGACTACATTTGTGAAGAATATACTACGATCTCGTCATCTCCTAATCAATGAGCCACTGCAGACTATTTATTGGTTTACAAGAACAGACTATAAGCCGCCAGTGGACCTTTTCAGTTTTATCAAAGTATATGAAATTGGCCTGCCTTAGTCGTTTGATATTTTAAAAAAACATGATTGTGTTGTACTTGGTGATTAGATGGAGAAAGGGAAAAATTTCTCAGCCACTAAGCGCTTTGTTTACAAGAATCGTTCATCACCTACCCTGCTTCACCATTAATATTACTCAACATTTATTTCTGACAGGGATGGAGACACGTCCTCGATCACTCAATACACAGTACCTGGTTATGTTTAAGAATCCGATAGATGCTAGCTAAATCAGTCACCTAGGTCGTCAAATGTTTCCTGGAAAATATAAATGGATTACATTTGTATTCAAGGATTCAAGGATATTGTCTACTACAATTCTTATGCCTGTATATAGGTATATAAGTAGGTATACCTACTTTTAGATCTACATCAGACGACACCTGACAATTTATGAGTGAAAGTAAAATTCTTCTTAATGAAAAGCCACAATATGTCTACTTGACAGAGGAACAAGATGGCAAACATTATAAACAGAAAGATAGGCGACGAAAGGTTGCTAAAATTGAAAAAATAAAAGATTCACCATTTTCACGAATGATTCTTATAAGTAAAGCCAAATATGAGGCTATGAAAAAAAGGTTCCGAATTATGAGGAGGAGAACCAACTCTTTAAGAAAGATTTACCTCAAGATCAATCACTTAAAATGTATGCTCATGATTTACTTGATCAGATTTACATGATTTATCATGATTTACATATAATCAGACGTAAAAAATAGCAGAAAGACGGCGATAGGAAGTCTCATTTTATCAACCATCTCCAAAAGCGCAATCACCACCAGCGCCAGTGAGTATCAAATACAACAAAAAAGCGCAAGCAGACCTTATTTCTTGCAATAAATGCATTTCCAAAATACTTTCGAGCTGAAGGACACATCAAACTCTAACTTGTAACTAATCATGGAATACCCTGGGATGAGAGAGGTTAACTTTTCGATTGATACATATGTACAACATACCGGCACAGTATATAAGGTATATACTCGACGATAATGATGAAGAAATATCACCTCCCAAGTCAACTCAGTCAACGGCAACACCTGCATTAATTTTTCACCCCGTGTCCAAACCACAAGTATTTGAAGAAAGTTCTCCAAGCGATAATCTAAACTCAGTAAACATGCCACAGGCATCAGCATAAAAAGTGTCTCCTCGCCCTCTATTCAAACAACAGCTGCCTAAGGAAAGTTCTCCCGCTGATGAGAAATTCTTATCAGGCTTTCTTCCCGGGCTACTACTACCAGAAAGTGAATGGACCTTTGATGATGATGAGCAGTGACACTGACATTTTTGTTAAGCGCTAAATGCTTACTTTCCTACCCTGTCAATTTTTAAATAAAAATACAATAAATGGCATTCTATCTCATTCACAACGTGTCAGTGCTTCAATGATTCAAATTAATAGTATATATTTTATGTGTTTAGGAATTTAGGAGTTTAGGGATTTAGGAGTTTAGGAGTTTAGAGTTAGGAGTTTAGGGATTTAGAAGTTTATGGTATTAAACTTTAGGAGATAAGGGATTTTAGGATATTAAACTTTAGGAGTTTAGGGTATGAAACTGTTATAGTATAATGATAGTATATAATTTAAGTATACTTATAGTATCTACGTATAGCGATTTCATACTATTATTATATTTCAAACCATTTCCATACTTAAATTAGTCGTCATGAATGGTGAATCCGCCCTGCAACGTATCGTAATGAGCAAAATCATTAATTGCACTCGAATTAACAAATTCTAAGTAGTGAAATAAAATCATTTTCCTCAGGTGAGGTTAGTGACGTAGAAGTGTACCTTCCATACTACTAATGTGAATTAACTGACATATCCTACTCTTAACTGTGCATAAAAAAACAATAAAATTATACGACGATATTTCTGTTTTTTTATATAATAAATAACCTTCTCCAAGCGAAATTGCATTGACTACGTAGTTGATTAAAATCACATAATGTAATTAATAAAATATTAAAATATGATTTTAAATAATGAAGTGAATAAAAATAATCAATTTTACAATAAACAACATTTAAATGATTCGTTTTTCACCTAGTGGGGTAGCCCGTCGATTCTCGACTCTATTTGTTTTTACAATTATTTAAACAGAAAATTTGCATTTTTTGTGCAAAAAACGTGGAAATCGGCTCTATCAAAGTCAAATGAGAGTCGTTCGAAGTTTTATAAATTTTATTTTTATTACATGTTATTGATTTTGATATCTGTTATTGATTTTGAAAATTATTAACCGTTTTCAGCTGCTCTCTGGTAAGTTGAAATTATATGTTCTTGAAAGGTAGTATCTTCAAATAACCCGTGAAGAGAATAATACCATGCAAAAGCAAATAATATATAATTGTTTTAATGCCAGATATAAATTGTTGTAGTTTTCTTGTGAACAAATAAACTTTAAAAAAATTAAATCTCATTTTTTACCGAAATTGTTTTCCGCTTTTGTTTATATTTGCCCTTTTTCAAAATAATGTTGAGTAACATTTAGCATATTTTAATAGGCCATGAAAAATTTAAGAGTACAATAATGAAACCATTAATTAATTTTTACTTTTTGAAAAAATGTGAACTAACCTATAGAACAAGCAAAATTTAATATTTCGTACAAAAAATTTTAATACAAAAGATATTAAATAGTTTTTAATGCTATAATCAATAGTGGATATTTTATTCGAAGAATAGTTAATTTCATTTTATTGCATGTTATAATGTTTATGTTTAATCCCGGCATTTCTTTTTTATGATTGATTGCATGGGTTATATAATATGAACTTATCCCATATATAACCAATCTTTTAATCCTTCATAGACATAATATAATTCATATAACTTCTATTTTCATTTTCTGGTGAATACGACACTCTGTATTGCTTAGATTTGACTATTTCATTGTACGTTTTAAATTAATTGAAACTTTAATATAATACAATATATATGTTTTTATATTTTAGTGCATATTTAATAATTTCGTAAACGTTATTATGGATGTTAATATTGATGATATGTTTAACATGGA
The DNA here is from genome assembly GCA_034780555.1 of Coelogynopora nodosa. NCBI lineage: Eukaryota > Metazoa > Platyhelminthes > Proseriata > Coelogynoporidae > Coelogynopora > Coelogynopora nodosa. The sequence continues at coordinate 8,754 of JAUZND010004031.1, forward strand.
AACAGTAATAGCACCACAGAAAGAAATTAAAACTTTTACATGCATTAATTAATTATTCTTTCATGACCTTTACAATGCGCATGCAATTTTTAATAACTGCAGTGGTGTTACTGTTAATGTTTATCAATAATTAACATTTATATAAATAATTCTTTCATGACCTTGATAATGCGCATTCAATATTTAATAATTGTAGCCTTACCTATGGGATAAATATTTTTTACACTAACATATTAGTTGAATATTAAAAATAATTGATATTGCACTGTTCCCGTATTAACAATCGTCTTCGACTCGTGCAATATCGATGGACTTGTACTTAATATTTTTCGTATTCAACTAATGTTACGGATAATATTACAATTTCTAGCTTGAAGTATATATAATATTTTTTAAATACAAATTTCTGGATATAAATAATCTCAGCGATTTGGGATAATGAGCCATCATCTTTTAATCAATGATATTATAAATTCAGATATGCAATCCTTTAAAAAATATATAGGCTATATATTATTATAGATATTTAACTACAATTAGGTTAGATAGTTCATCTCTATTTATTAAATATATAACTAATGAAGCATAAATGTAGGGTAACATCAATTGTGCTGAATTCTTAGTTTAGTAAAATAAGTGTTACATTATTATATAAATTTTAGTATATTTGATGATATAAAAATTGTAGTACTCATGCATATTTCGCTAAAATTACAAAAATAGTCACACATATATTTCAGGTGTAATCGAATACACTTATAGATCGAATATTCCAATTATAAAGCCGTCATATCCTTACTTTGAAGAAATCTATTGTCGTAAAAAATACTTTGACACATTATATACGTCATAGTACCATCTCGAAATCGAACGCTAGGGTAAATGAACTCACAAACATCAGAACCTGGACTGAAATCAATTATTCTAAAATTAAATGAATTAAAAGAAATAGACTTTAGTAAACACAGATGCAAGGACAACATTCTTCGCCCTCTAAACAACATGCCCAAAGTCTCCGAAATGAACATCTTAGGCGTCTCTTTCACGGACAAACTCAAAACCTCTCAGCATATAAAATATCAACTAAGTAAATGCGCCTCTTATAGTATCTATACAACGAAACTTCTGAAAAGTAGAGACCTCTTTAATGAAGCACTACACAAAATCCTTAAAGCCCTGGTCATCAGTCAGTTACAGTATGCAAGCCCAGCATGGTGGGGATTCACTAGTCTTGAAAACCGCAAAACATTGGAAAGTTTTGTTAAACGTAGTACTAATACGGATTATGTAAAATCTCCCAACAATTGTGCAAATCCATCACTAAAGCTGACGATAATATCTTTCGTAAAATTATCTCGAACTACAGTCACGTTCTCTACAATATTTTCCCTACCGAAAATACTCATCAACGTAATTTGCAAAGCCGTATGGACAACCGATAGATTTCTGCTCTTAATAATAGCAACATAAATAATTTCATTTATCGTGTCCTTCACAATCTCCATTAATGCATTTGTTCATGTTTGTTTATTTTTTTTTTACTCCTTATCTTTCTATTTTGTGTCAACTATTGAATCTTAATTCTCTTTTGTAAGCATAGTGCGTGTGACATTTTACCAATAAAGCAAAATATTATTATTATCAACGTGCAGGCAGTGTGCATTTCCGATCTCATATTTTTTAACCTTGTTGCAAGGTGGAAGAACTCGACATACGATGCCAGAATATGAGAAAATTCTTCATTGTTCACGCGGTTTGAAAATTGTGAATATAGTGGATTTTTACTCGATGATGATGGCTATCCATGTTCTTTATTTCTATTAACGCTTCTACTAAATCCCCATACAGATGCATATCGGAGTTATAATGCAGCCCAAATACGAACGAGGAATTCATTAGAATGCATGTTTGGAATTTGTAAGAGTTAAACTCATCAACAACTTTTGACAATGCATTTTTTTCCTTTCTTTCACAATTCCATATTTTATTAAAACTTCACATAAACTGCAATTAAAATAATCTACAGTTTAATTACACCACAACCATGCAACACCTTGTACAAATTGATTATTTGCCATTAATATTATAACTACAAAAAATAAACAATAGCAAATATAATAAATTATTTGTTTGTTTTTAAAATGAGAAATTTCTTTAAACAAAAGTGGTACTTTCCATACATAAAATATACGGCCTTTTAAAATGTTCAGTTAGTGAATTTTGTATATAATATACTACTAACTAAATAATACAAAAATATAAAATAATAAGGTTGTACAATATTTAAATATGAATGAAAGAATTATCACATATTTCACAACAAATAAGCATTTTATTAATGTACTATAATGTTTAAATGTATTATATATATACAATTGTAATTTGTATATGTATGTGAAAAGCTTACATTTCCAGCATTAGCAGAAGTCTACATATAATTAAACATACAAAATTGCGATTTATGTATTCTTCTATTTCAATGTTAAATGCACACACAGTACATCCCTAATAGGCTGTCTCTCTCCTCTATATGAGAATTAGGTCTTATTAGTTCTCTTTCTCTATTGTCTAAGAATTAGACATCATAAATAAAATTTGTATAGTGACTTTTGATCTACATTGTATAATATACTATTCATTATATGCTCATTCATTCTGTTTGTTAAAAATTTCACCTTTTTTTAAATTTACCATTCTATTCATTAATTATATAACAAATTAAAAGCATTTGCTACGTAAAACACACATTAATAATTTTTTGCAATTTTTTTATAAGTTATAACCAAATAATGTTTTTACATCTCAGAATTAGTATCAATTTATAAACATGATTTTCAAAAAGTTATAAAATTGTACATTTTGTAGTATCAAATATTAACAAAGATTTTTCAGTTTCACAACACTGTTTGCAATTAGTTGAATGATTCAAGTCATTTAAAAAAATCATAAGATTGAAATGTATCTAATATTTATGGTGCAGTATTGCATTACTTGCGTGTTCCATTCAAAATAGAAGTCATTCGATTTTTAAACCAAATTAAATACATATAATAAGTAAAATTAAATACTTTGAACAAATATATATATATACAGGTTGATTCATAAGTCCCTACGACATAGAATTTTATAAAGTTAAAAAATAAAAATATATAATCATGATAATCCAAAGTTT
>JAUZND010004032.1:0-32653 GCA_034780555.1 Coelogynopora nodosa
TATAAATATGAAGTAGTGTTTATGCATGTTGATCAATTAATAAACATCTAGTATGTATTTAAAAACGCAAAATGTTATAAAAAAATATATATTTCAAATGATTCTAATCGTCTAAAATATTACCTAATACGATTTTTCGGTGTTGTCGTCTTGCAAAGTCTTGAACAACTTTCTTTTTGTCCACGAGGATATCTCTGTGGATATATATCAAAGCTAAAGAAGTAAGTCTTGTTTGGCCCATTGTAGGTAGGTTTTTAGTAGTCGCAGAACACTAATGCTACGTTCACATTCGCAACTTGTTATTGGAAAAGTATATAACATTTTTAAAATAACATATACATTAGGATAAAAAGTTTTGTCACATGATTTAAGAGCTTCGGTAATGGACGATGGTTTTTCGGCTAACCGATTAGCCCACATCTGAAACCATGGATGAATTTCAGCTTCAAATCCATCTGAATCGTGAAGATCTTCCTCGAAGTAAGAAAATGACTCTGATTTTGGTAAATCGGACATTAAAGATGGAACTGATTGAAGACCCAATGTTGCTCTTTCGTGCAGACAAGTAAATCTTGAATCCATCTCTGATAATAAATGATCCAAAATGGGATTGTGGTTGTTTTTTTGTAATATTCTTGAATTGAATCTGCCTGAACATTACTTCTGTTGATCTGGCGATAGCATGTCCTTGGCTTGATCACTTCAACATTGATTTTTTCTGCGCATTCGCTTGCTTTTTCAACCACTGATCTTGGTGATGCTCCACATTTTCTCTTATTATAAATAATGTTTTTTAAACTTCAGATACCTGTGCAAATGCTTTGCCTACATCTAAAGAACGCTGTTGTAGAGATACATTAATACCTCTTTAAGGTACGCTAAGCACTTCTATGTAACAATTAATGAAATGATAAATTGAAAATCAGTGACTGTTTTGAAAAGTGATGATGCACTGGCAACTCCAGGACCACTTGTATTTGGTAGTAAAGAATATTCTTCGAGTCTTGTTACAATTGCTGGTAGCATATCACGAAATGTCTGGAGAGCAGAATGGCGTTCAACTCATCTTGTCTGACACAGTCTCTTAACTGTTGTCTTCACAACATCATCCAATTGATCAGCATTATTATTCAGGGTCATTTCTTTTGCAGGAGAAAATTCAAAAAACTTTACAATTTCATCTGCATCAGTCATCATGTTTCGATTGGATGGTATAGAACAAGACTGTACAATGCATCGGTTTAACTGATGTGAAGTACACCAAAATAAAAGAGCTTTGGGATATTTTTTCTGAATTCTAGGACCTACACCTTTTACTTTACCCGCCATATTCCCAGCACCATCGTAACACTGGCTACGCATTTTAGTAAGATCAAGTCCAAACTCGTTTATTAATATTAGTAACTTTTCCGATAATATTTCACCCGATGTACCTTCGCTGACATCTAAAAAACCAACAAAATCTTCTCTGATATTTTAAGTCTTATCGGAAAATCGTATAGTTACAGCAAGTTGTTCTTTATTAGCAATATCACGAACTTCATCAGCAGAAATAGAAAACCAACCTGCAGACTCATTTATGTCAAAAACTATGCTGTCCAAAATATGTTTTTCAACAATCTCAATTATTTCATTTTGTGTTGTCTTCGATCGATATATTGCATCTTGTGAACAATTTTCGAAATATTCCCTCAACATACTATCACCTCCCTCCATTCTATACTTTAAAAAGGTTGGTGGTTCCATCTACAATTCCACACAAAAGGACTGTATCCACTGTCGTTTCAAGAAACTTCATATTTTTATTTTTCCTTTCTTCAACAAATGTACTTACTGAGTATTGTGACTAAAAAACCAAGTAATTTTAGATTCATAATTTTATTGATAACAGAAAAAATTATATATTTGTGTCAAATTACAAGACTAGGTCATGGGCCCGGCTAGTAAAACAATTATATGGGCCCATTCAATCATAAAAGGGCCCATATAAAAGGCTATCCTATTATCAGGGGCCTTTCATAAACTATTTTGGGACCTTAAGTTGTATGTATACATATAAATAGGCACACAATATAAGAAAAATAATAAAGGGCCCTAGTAAAACAATTATATTGGCCCATTCAATCATAAAAGGGCCCATATAAAAGGCTATGTATATGAATATATATGTTTAAATATTATTAGGCTCTATTAAAAAAACATAATTAAAGTTTTTTTTATTATGACTAAGGGGGTCCTAAAATTGGTTATAAAAATATTTATGTTAAAAAATTAGCGGGAGGCGCTAGCCCCTTCCGCCTACCCCTCGATCCGTCACTGATTTTGTTCTTTTTGTGTTTTAAAAAATTATTAAGTCTCATTGTTAAATTCACAAAAACTATAAGTTGATAATAATGCTTTCAAAGTGTATTTGGAACCTTGTTGAAGTGATTGTAATGGTATAAAATGCAGAAGGAACATTGTTCCATATTTGGCACATAACAATATTTAGAACAACTTTTATTGATGACGAATTTTTTTGTTTATTTATTGAAGTTATTTCGATATTAAATGTTCAGTTTTTAATACTATTAATAGGCTACTATATAATAGTTTTAATCAAATTATAAATCAATATATTTCATCGTTAGTGTACTGTTATGTTTTGTATTTGACATGGATATTTTATAATATTAAGCAAATATATTCCATATGTATACACCTTATACAAAACGCCTGCAGCTTTAAAAAAAATATTAACATATTTTGATTGTTTTTCACATACCGCTATATAAAATTGGTACCGCCTATAGGCAGCCTCTCCTAATCTCTCACACTCTCTATAGCTTTGTCTACTTCGCTCTGTCATAGTTCAGTATAGCTATAGTTCATTGCCACATTATAATTAAGAAATGGTCAATAATAGTCTATAAATTGTTCCCCGAATATTAACTTATGGGTTTATTCGCAACAGTTTATAGTGTAAACTGATCCGCAGCGTGTTAAATCTATTTCTTTTTTATGATAATTAGACAAAAACGTTAATCAAATTTCTTGTCAATTTTTGTTTTATTTACAGCATTGTGACTAACAAATAGAAAGGAATCGTGCACCGCAATTGGGGAGCCCTACTTCTCTAAGGCAGGCCATATACATCAGGGAAAAGTTGTAGTCATTAAGTATATATTTATGTTGAATATATTAACATTCATGCTATATTAGTTGTCAGTATATATTATGTTGAATAATTTATAATTTTAGAATAGTAAATTTCGCTATATATTATACAATTCATTCAGATATAATCAAAATAATGATTTTGTACGTATTATATTATGTTATGTATGTAGGGCAGGCCCGTACCTAGGGAAGAGGTCGAAGGGGTCAAAAGACAACCTCTTGAAAACTAAGGGGCGCAAAAATGTGTGGGGGAGGTGCATATTTTTTTTCGTAGAATTTGTATTATGCTTTATTTTTATTTTCAGAGCATTTAAATTTCAAAAATTTGATTTAATCACTTACCTTAAATCTATGGAATTTTTTTAGATCAGCATTTATTAGATCTATATAGGCCACAGCAATAGTTGTCTATTCTACGAGTTTATATTGTATATTATACTTCTATGTGCAAATAAATGTGTATTATTACCAATTATCCTTTTATTTTTTGTTTTATTATTGTGTGAGGAGTGAAATAGGTAAGGTGCATAAATTCTGAAACGACCCCCAACCCCATGTAAAACGCTGGTTACGGGCTTGTAGTGTTACAATAGGCATTTTAATATTTTCATATAAAAATGTTATACAAAATCTGATAAATAAATATTAATTAACTGTGGTATATAATGATTCTGTAAGAAGTCTTTGGTATAAGTCAGCGTCTCATTTATACTTCGATAAATCGCTGTATAATATTAAAATAACGATTTGTTGAACGGAAATGTTTCAGACCGCTGCCCAAAGGGTGAAAGGAAAACACTCCAGCATTGAAGTCGTGAACAATCTTCACATCATACTCAATCAAGAAGTAATTCAATTTATCGCCACATTGCTTCTTTGATTACCGACTGTTCAGACAGAAGGACATTCATACGGTAAGGACATTCGGTTGTTGGGGATCAGAACAGAAATGTTCAAAAGCGAGAGAATTAGCCGCTGTATTAACAATAGTAGGCATTCTTATAAATTATTTATATACAGCGAGTGCTATCTGCATATACAATATAGTCCAATATTTATTTTGTAGTATATTATAGTAGTCAATGAATTTTTGATAATTAATTTAATGTTGCAATATGACACAAACTTTAAATAAAATATAACAATGATATATATATAGAAAATTGGATTAACGAACGGCTCAACCATATATATATTTATACATTTATAATCTGCATTTATAGTCTGCATAAATTATCTACTTTGAATTTTGCAGAACTAATTGTATAAATTGTATTTGTCATATATTTAGTTATATTCAACGCTACTTTGATAATAATGCGTGACATAATACTAATTTATTGTTGTATTATTTCAATGGCAAGGAATTGACCCTTATTATGGTTCAATTAACACAAGAAAGGTTAAATTAATAATTTCATGATCAAATTGGCATTGAATGAATACATTGAGACAGCTGTTTACATATCAGTGCGTTCCTCTTTTGTCTTATGCCAAGTAATATTTGTATAATTATACAGTCGTATAAATGGTTATTTGGACATAAATAAATGCTAGGTAATTTAAGTGAACCAAAAAAATATTACTTTCTATATAAAAATAATATTACATTTATGCCACTATATTAATATTATTCTATGAGAGATTATTAATAATATATATATATATAAGATAATAGGAGAATATAATGACTAGTTAATTAATATTATTCTACAAGCTTTAACTTATAACACTATTTCGTCATTTTCATATATATAAACTAAATTATGTCAGTTTTCGAGGAACATTTATTTCAAATTATACTACTAACATAATTTCTCTTGAACATAAAATATATTCAAGCCCGTATATATAGCTTATTTTCGTGAAATTGCAATTCACGATATTTTTGATAATATTATGATCTACCTATATTAACTATATTATGAATTATAAATAAAATATGCAACAATAATGTATACCTAGTATATAAAATAATATATAGGTTAGGAGGTAGGGCCACATGAGGGACAATAGACTCCTGGCGAAAAAAATGTCACGGCTCCTTTAGGGTCAGCCTCACAGGGGGAGGGTCTGGCCAGTTCCAAAGTCAAAGTGACGGGCCAAACAAATTAAATCGAAGTGGGGAACCTTCTAGCCTATCGATTCCTTTTATGTGCGAGTGAGAATACTAATAGTGCGATATTTTTTGTAGGGCAAATTATAAAGGGAACTTTGCTAAAAAGGGCCGTTCTTTCGAACGATGCCAACCCTCCGGGTTATACGTGCATGATACTTGCTTAATACAGTTATTAATATCCTATTTCAAGTTAAATCTACGCAAAAATGTTTTATAATTATAATAATTAAAGTAGTATTTATGTATTTATTATTATTAATTATTTATTTGCAAAATATAGATAATTGTCAAAAATATATATAACTATATGATTAATTAATTTTTTTATTTAAATAAAAATATAATTCAAATACATTTAAATAATTATGCCTATAGTAATAAACTCATACTTAATTCTTATAGTTGAATTATCCAATATTTATTTTAAATTAGCAATATATCTATTGAACCAAAAAACGGATATCAAAACATAAGTCTATTGGCTAGTATAAGCTAAAAATGAGAAATTAATCATTGGTATAATTTTTTTACTTTATTGATTCGATATGATGTTTTTCCCCTGAAAATTAGCTAAAAGTGTCACCTTGTTAACATTCAAAAAGTCATCAAAAATGCAGCCAATCTTTTGTCTACATAAATCAATAATTCATAAGCCTAATTGTTTCGCATTTTAATACAATGAAACTAACGCATCCTGAAAATCCTTTATATATGTAAGTATAATTTAAAGTACCTATAATGCTTCATCGCATTTATTGATTACATCTACAAATTATTTCAATTTTTAATCCTGAAACCTTCTTTTTATTATTTAAATGTTAGATAATAATTTCACACATTTTTATTTCACGCTTGAAATGTGTTAGTTTATTGTTTATTTATTTAATTTAATTAATTATTATATATAACATACCAAATATGCCTATTGAAGATGGATATTACTTTATAAAATGTTTTTATTATTTACAGTTAAGTAATTAATATATTATTATGCACCATTCAGTATTTAAAACATAGTTTTGCTATGCAAACTTTAAATTGATTTATAATACATATTGTAAATATCCATCCCATTAATATAAATATTATAAAAATATTATCTTTTACATTATTCAAAAAATAAAGTTTGATAAGTATTTATCTCCAGTAGGCCTGTTTTGCAGAAGTAATAAATAACACATTTTAAGGAATAAAATATACGAAACAATAGAATTAAATCAAAATATATTACCGGCAGTCAAAATAACCATTATGTATACATTTTATTTGCTCATTTCAAATTAATATGTATGAAGCACTCCGAAATAATATTTAAAATATATTTTTAAATAGAGACATTTAATCTGAATTAAACAATTTTTACATTACTTTAAATTTAATAAGTTTCATCCATCACATAATTAATGAAAATCCTATTTTTGTAGAATTATATAACAATAATAGCTTTTGATTCCCTCTTCATTCTCAGGACATTTACCAAAAATTACAAACAGCACGCTCTCTCACATATATAGGCTGTATGCCCATCAACTAAAAGTAGGTAACCGTGCCTATAGAACCAAATTACCCCTACATACGAAGCTGAATACAACCCCCACCCCCCCCTCGGTCACAAATTGGTAGATATACCACCAAATATCTGAAAGAAATATTTCATGTCATCATTTTACGGACACACTATATAGTCACATTTGAATATATACGACTCAAGTGGCTCGTTAATCTAGCCAAATAGTTTTGAAAATGCTCTTCAATTCGCAGTTGGGGGGCCAGTCCTATAGTTTTGGTCAAGTACTGGAGAATTTCGGGTCCGTTTAAAATTTATATAATGTAGATAGTTCAGCAATAAATCTTCTTAAGTATCTCACAATTGAAAGGCGTGAGCATGGAAGCTTATCTCTTTATTTAACTATTGAATCAAATATGCTCCTATAATTAGTTCCCCAGACAGTCTTAAATTTTTTTATCGAATTATTCGCTGTAGTATTTAATAGTATATATAAATATTTTTGTGGCAAATAACAGTAAGTTGATAAATGTAAATAATATAAATATCGAGAACAGATATTAATTAGTAAGAATAAATTTTTTGTTTACGGTATAATAATATTATAGTGTATTCGACTATAAGGTTATTGAGCTAGACAATTGAGGTGTGGCGAGTTTCAACTTTCTAAAAATGATAGTGTTGTTTTTTTAAGTATTATTAGCATAAGTTACAGCAAATATTAAGTACCTATAGGTATACATTAAAAACTTTTATATTAAGATTTGAACTAAACAGCGCAGTAAGTTATTTTTACAATAAATTGCGCAGCTCAAAAATGCAACATAAATTTGAGGTTTTTAAAGGTTAATAAGCTATACGTAAAAGTTGACGGAATCCATATAAGTAACTATGTTAAAATATCCACTGTTCCAGTTTCCAGTATACACTTTTACAGTTATCATAATATATACAATAGTTGAATTCTATACAATAAAATATATAATTTTTTATTCTTCACATTTAATCTCATAAAAATGAGGAAGATAGAAAAATAAGTGAAAATTAAATGTTTAATCATTGTAAACAATAATCCTTTAATCGATTGAAATAGTAATAAGTTTTTAATGTGTAATTTATATAAAAATCAAATATTTAAAATATAACTACATTGTTAAGTTAGTTACTATCGTTTAAAACTATTCATCGTTTTTTTTTAAATTATCATATAAATATAACCGTAAAGTAAAGTAATAATTATAATTATGTATAATTTCTATTCGATATTTCTAAATATACACTAAAATAAAAGCCATACATTATATATTACTCGATTGGGGAAAACTGTGGGAAAACTTATTTATAAATATTGTTAAATGATTTTAATCCGAAACGGAAATTTATTTTGGAATTATGTTTTTTTTACCGTAATGTGAAAATGGCGCCAAAAACTGTCGAGATTGTGGCGAAGTGTCTATTTCTTTAACGATAACACTTCATTGGATCCTTTAAGAAGATAAAATAACTGTGAATTTCACGTTCGATGAACCTTTAAAAAAATTCAATTAAGCTTATAGTAAAGAGAACAAATAATGAATGTTATAATATGTATAGTATGGTAACAATGTCATGGAAAATAAATAAAATAATTATTATAATATAATTTCAATACAAAATTAAAACACAATTTGTTCACAATGAAGACTACATAGTATACGCTATGTATAATAATCAAAATGTTTATCTGATAATTAAATTATCAATTTATAAAAATAATTCAAATTATCATTTATACATTTCTTAAATAAACTGATATTTTATTGTTATATATTATTAAAATATTTGTACAATATTTCAACATTCAAACGTGGTTACTCTTAAGTTTAATTTATTTGGTGCCTAACTATATATGACATTTTTTTAATGTGCGCCTAAATTGTCTCTGCCTCTCCACTCGAAAATTGACTCCTCGGTCCCTGTAGGTATATATATATTTATTCAAATATTAACGAGGATATATCTTCGATATTATATGATTTGAATTCATTTGTCTAAGCGATTAAGTGATTCAAAAATAAATTGGGAGACAATTGAGACAGTATATAATATATATTGAGACAGTATTGGGAAACAATTATGAGTTCAATTCTATATATATACAAATGAAATTTAAAGCACGTAAAATATTCAACCATCTGTTTTTAATAAATATGATTAATATTTCAAAATTAAATTTATACTATATATGATTTCTATATTTTTAATAATTCATAAGGTTCATATTTATTTGTAAGCATATTTTTTATAAATAATTATATTTCGAAAGTTGTATATGTAACCGTTTAATAAATATATATCTGAATAATTTGTGATGTATGAATGAAAGACCATCTCAAAGTCAGCGTTTTAAAAGTTAGGATAAATAAATTTTGTAATTGTGTTTTATAATGATTTTGACTGTATATATATTTATGAAAGTAATACTAATACAAAGAATATTAATGTAATTAAATTGCTATTTCCTCTCAGTACTAACCAGTACATATGCATAACCAGATCAAATAGTTCAAAACTCTTAATATATAAAGCAACAATATAAAAATATGCGACCAGAAATAATTATTTTCTGTCTTATTATATCAAGTTAAAAAATATCAAAATTACATAATCCAACCATATACATATAATCACCCCATAAATCATTTAGGTTTTGCAACAAAAAACGCGAATTTAATATAATACAGGTTATGGTAAATAAACAGACATATTTCTTCGAAAATAAGAATCAGTGTTTTAAGTAATTTTCGAACACAAACAAGTAAAAAGAGAGACATATATTGTATAATTATGCACAATTTATGATTTTAAAAATGTTAATTTACAATAATATTTTTGTTTCTTTATAAAAATTGTTAACAAACATAAGTTAGAAGCAATATATTTCACGTGATCATTTATGGTGTATCCAGATTTATCAAGATCTTATATTTTCTGTCTAAATTTTCGGTCTGCAAACAAAAATGACATAGGCCTACATGATCTTAGATTTTTCAAAACTCAAAACCCATCCTTGTTCTAGGAATTGACTTTTACTAGATGATATTGGTTCTTAAGGTCATTTTTATATATTAAATTTTTTTTATTGTATACTACAATAAAAAGGTTCAATATTAAAATTGCTATTCTAAATTGTTTAGTGTATTTAGATAAAATACTATTATTTCTGTCTCAGTATAAAATGCAATCTGTAAACTGAAAATTTATTTATAAATGAATATATTTGCATTAAATGAATAGATGGTATATGCACTCCCGGATATATTTGTATATATATATACTTCACCATATATTCAAAAGGAATGCTTTTTAGATAAGACTTTAATTTTCAACCAAAATACTTCAAAAAATGGAAATTGTAACCTTCTTAAAAGTTATAAAGTTATAATGTTGTAATTAAATGTTGATAATGTTATCTTAAATTATGGCAAAACGTATATATAAATATCCATAAACGCTTTTCTCTAAATAACTATTTTGAAAGTGACCCACTCATTGAGAAAATGACAATAAGTTGGTTTTAAAATAATTTACATTACTCACATTAACTCACATTAAATAAAGTTATTAAGAACGTCCATCTTATATTTCAACCCACAGCCCTTCTTAAATAAGTTATAAAACAGTCCACCATTGCTAATAAAACAATTTTTATACCAAGCATACTATAGAAGAAAGGCAAGAGATGATTTAGATTTTTTGTGTTTTTTTCATGTTTTCATATATTATAAATTATCGTAAATTAGATAGTTGAATTTCAATAATACTTAACCTACATTAAAAATCGCTGAATTTTTAGCTGTTGACTGTACCTTGTAAAAACTGACGCCCACAACTAAATGTATAGCACTAGGCCTATTTTAAAGCTAAAACGATTACGTGTCGGAACAGATCCATTGAGTTAAATATAATAGATAACGCTCACTTGAAGTACACACGGCGTCAGTGCATAACGATTGATTGAGCAATGCATCTAATTTTTTACAGTTAGTTAAAATCATAATTAAAGCTAAAGACAACCAAGCTGCACTATTTATATTTATAATAAATGAATATTACAATATTTAACGATATATAATGTTTTCCTCATAATAAATACGCTACCATTTTCACAATACTCATCCATCCATTTATTCATTCATTCATTCATTCATTCATGATACTCAATCCTATATTCAGCACAACATTAACCAATCATATTTCCTTATTGATTTAATATTGTCTCCTCGAAGAAGACAGACATAAGCACATTTTCCTTCTACATTATGACAGTTTTTTGTGTTGCTCTTACAGCCTCCATGTGTGTGCGTATTTATCCAATGGCTTGTATCCTCGTGCCTTGTATCTTGACCTTAAAGTGTGAATACAGTCATTGACTAGGCATCCTAACTATAAGGGGATTTCATTATATTAATAATAATGACAATGCCGCCATTTGCGATGTTTATTGTACTTGCGACAATTACCTATTTACAATTTCTTCCATTTGTGTCCTGTAGAAGTGGAAACATCTTATTCGTTCAAACGCAATGCAAAGCAAAATGTTTGAGTTTCTCGCCCCCGGAGGTAAGTTATATTTAATTAAACATATAGTATACGCTTTCATAATCAATTTAATGAATTTTGAGTAGAATTTAACTTGAGTGTGATATTATGCTTCATTATTGTAACTTTATTTTCTTAACCATCACCATTTTTTGGTAAATGTATTAAAAAACAGATAATAAAAAAGCAAATATATTATTAATTACTATGTACACATTTTAATTAAATATTGAGCTTCGCTTGTCTGCTACATACTATACGTTAGCTTTACTGTTTGATGTATACTTTTTAAAATAATTTTCGGAATAATATTTCAAACTCTGCCATTCCCTATATCATACGTTTTGATGTTTCAGTTTTCCACAATGTCTACCCCAATTGGTTCGATAATTAAAAGCTTTAGCTACGTGCACTAATGGTTTACCGTTTCTGTGAAGATCATCTAATTGCATTTTTATTAATTAGTTGGTTGTAGTTTAGGGGAATTAGGATACCATAGGTTGTGTTCGTGTACGAATTCATAAATTAAAAAGTTATTAAACATATTATCTGAAATATATTCTGTCAAGTGAAGCCACCCCATAAAATTGACATCTCTATATATAGGCCTTATATGTCTTATTTCTTTTGTGATTTATTTCTGCTCATAACTTCATATTCGATGACAGTCAGCGCTTTATATTGTTTCGACATTTTGGGGCTCCTTTCCATATAATAACCATAATGATAATTCACATAAAAATATTTGGAAGACAGGAAGTTTCGTGAAATGATATGAAAGTATAAAAGCAACACTTAATTAGTTCTGAATTTGCACGTTGTACATACTCATTAAATACTAATTGAAACATGTTTATACATGCCTTTTTCGTCATCCTATATATAGAAAGCCAATATTAAGTAATCCATACAAAAATATATCACTTTTTGTATTTATTTTAAATCTACAGTTGAAATATGAACGTAAATTATTTATAATCCAATGTTTTTTGTAAAAATTAATTAACATTTACCTATTTATAAAAATTTACCATAACACATAAAGTAAACCAATTTAATTACTGAGAGTTTAATAATAATAAATAATGAAAGAATTTTCATAAACTATCTTCAAAATAAAATAAAATTTAAAAAGAGAAAGCAGAATCACAAAATATAATAGGTTCAATTTCATATTATAATATCAATAAGATATGAGAGCGAGAAGGGTATCGGTGGGGTCTGTTTAGTGTTGTAGGTACTTCATTGACAATTAAATGTAAGACCCGCCTACCCTTATTAGTAAAATGCTATATCATTTATCGTGTAAGGGTCTTGATTCCGACTCAAAATCGTTGTACATCGTCGCGGACGTTCTTCCATCGCCATTTGAGATAGAAGTACCGGAGAGTAATTGTCGGACCTCAATTCTATTTAGCCCTACTTCACACCCGGCAGTTCACCTCACACTGGCATATCCGCTCAAAATTGCATCTCCAACACACGATAAATCGACCTATTCAGGTTCGAGAGATCCATGTTTCGCCGTTTTATTTACTATAACTCAAGATTCTAGAAGACGTCAGTGTATTATACGATAGTCATTCTGCCCTTGAAACACTTTAATGTAAGAACTTTTTCCGTGTCCTCGTGTCGTGTTAGAATTTTTTCCTTTCTCAGAATTTAATCATTGTGTAAATTAACAATGCTGTAAAAAAACTTTATTACTAAAAAAGTTGAAACTATTTAAACTATTTAAGTTCGTTAATATTATATACATATATTGTATATATGCGTATTAGCTGTACACATAATATACCTTGTTATGAATCAGAATGCACACTTGACTTGGAAAGATAGCTATAAAAAACGTTCAAATGCGTTTACTATAAAGTTACTATTTAATTATAATATGTATATGCTAAACTGAATATATATTTATATTATGCTACATTGTATATTAGTATTCAAGGCAAAATGTTTGGCGTTGACCGAAAGAATAGGAATATCGGTTGATTGTCGTCAGAAAAAGTATAATCGCGAGCAGGTTGAAAAGGGATTATTTTAAATAGATTTCGAACAGTATCATTGTAATCATTGCTATAGTAAACAAAAAATAATAATTTAAAACTACGAAAGCAAAAAGCTGCGTGCGTTTATATGAATGAAAGTGACGCTGTGTTCGGCCGCACAAAGCTAGTAGTGGCGGCTCGTAGGACATAGCGTCGGGAAATCGAAATGCGCGAAGTCACTAGCTGAAGTCATCTAATTTAACATCCTAACCAAGCATTCCATTCGTGTGTTTTTTAATAATACCAATGATCTTAATAAAATGTATGCTCAAATAGATTAGGCCTACTGTACAAGAACTACGTCAAGTGAGTAATTGCAATCTCATGAACGACAATATTGAAATGTGGCTTTAAAATTAGTTATGTACTGATATTTTAAAGTTGATCTTTTTTATTTGTAAAAAATATACTATAATGTGTTTTCGTTTTATAAGTTTTTATTATGGTGTCATCTAAGTTATTAATCTGATTAAAAGTGTTGCTATACCAAAAAATTAACAAACAATTCCTAAAAGATTTATTTTACACTGAACGGAGCATGAAATCACCGTTTTCTCTGCGATTAAATTTGATTCTATTTTCATTATTATTTAGTAACAAAATGTACCATTCAATAATACCTGTTTATTAAATTATTTGTCGTTTGTTACGATTATATATATATAAAACGAATTGTATTTAATTATAATATAATGATATACTATGTGTGCTGCGTACTATACTATTATGCCCTCTAAGCGTCTGATGTCAATGAAAACATATCTTTAAAAAAATTCTGCTAATACCAAAAAATACTAGTTAACATTCCACAATTATTCATTTTGAGCTTTTGAACAAATAAAAAGTTTTTCATCTTTTTATTTTACTTAAGTTTTTAGTGTGCTAACAGTTCAATGACTTTGGCAGGAAAATCGACTTTAATTTAAAAGTACACAGGAGAACATAATCGAAATGTTGTTGACTGCTTAATAATATACAACATTTTATTCATGTTTAATTCATCGAGATGTTTTAAAAATATCACTTATAATGTATGTAGCTATATTGTATATGTATGATGTACCTTTACAAACACCCAATCAAAATATTTAGAGTCGTTTGATTTAAAGCGTTCACGCTCCGTTAATTGCCTGTTAGATTCGAAAGAAAATCCGATAAGAATTGTAGTCACCTATATAATCTTGTTATTTCCCACTCGATATATATAATGCTGCTTGCTTCCGAACTTAGATGGGGATGGATGGAGGGTATTCCAGGAGAACTCTTGAGGGAGTTGACTTGACCAAAGAACATAATAAAGTAGGTATGGAGAGTAGGTATGGGAATCGATGTTATTTGATCGGGACAGTCAACTGGGGAGTGTGAAAATATAGATTAGATCTCAGATGAAATTCTTGTCAACAGTCAGTCCCTTATTCTGCTGTTTCTTCAATCTTTACTGAACTCGCAAGATATAGAGAGAAACAAGTGGCTTGGGAGAGCGTCCTTGGAGTACTTCTCTCCTCTTTGCAGCTCCATCACCCCCATAGTTATTTTCTTTATTATGCTTGCAAATCTTCTTATATTCAGTCTTAAATCATTTCATCTTTCATCGCTATCACCTTATGACTACTTATCCGGTTATGTGGTCCTAGGTCTTATTTTATTTTTGATCAAATTTTTTCATATTCGTAAATCAAATAGTGAAATAGTTAGCTAACATATTTATCATTTTCAGGTCATATATGTAGGTATATTTATGGATTTTTAATATAAATACATGGAATTTTAATAGATAATACTTTATGGTGGCCTAATCATAGCACTCCTCCTATATCAATTATAAAGTTTAATATATTATCTGTACAGTCACAGTCTTGCTCTCTATATTATGTATCTATTTCTACTTATATTTAGAAAATATAAGTATTTTAATAAAGAAGGTTACAAAGATTACAGTCATAATATTATTATTAATACATTATATTTTGTTAAATAAATATTTAATTAAGTAATTTGTATTTCATGGTTTTTCATTTTAAACATTCTCGGATTTATTCCGATTTTTCTGATAATTTGCACATTTTAGTTTCTATTTTTCAATGAAGCTCCACATTCTGTCAAGCAGAATTTTTTTTTTACCCGTAATTGTGTAGCATTAATCAAGTACATATTCGTGGATCTCGCTTCAAATGTTAATCTATTTGTCAGTAAAGTCATATATTTTATAAACTACATATTAAGTACTCTTGGGTCGCTTAACGTTTTACTGAATTGATAAAACTTGTTTAAATTTGGGATAATAACGATAACAAACTAGCTAGCACCCCATCTACATATTCGAATTTTTGTTACTAAATTTATAACTACAAATAAGTTGTGCGGAACGCATTTAAGGTTTTTGCACTTTTATTAGTGGTTTTAATCTGTATATATATGATAATTTGTTTAATAAAATATTTTTAAAATGTGTAAACTAATATTTGGTTCAGTCATCGTTTGCACTGAGCTGCAATCTGACACATATTATGTTTAATAAAATAAAGCAATTAGATTGACTCAAACATATTTACTTAGAATTTTTAGTATTTAAACAGCATTGTTTAAGATGGAACATCTGTTCTCCTATATTAATATATATATATATACTTATATACAGTTAAATTGACTAAAACTTAGTAGGTGCGTTTTGTTTTATGTTTCATGGGGCTGGTAGTATAATTACAGTCATAGTTTTATCATGGGACTACTGCATGAATGTTTTACATGGGCTCGGTATATATAACGTTACGAACAACTATAATAGACATCATTAAGCCATCTTTTTGGAGCACATGATTGAGTTAATGATCATACAACGAGTATATTCCAAAAACTTATTGCTTTCACTAAATCTAACCTTCGTCTATCTCGGGCGATCTGCGGTGCTGTCTGCGATGCATTGAGTCATATGATTATAAAAACACCAAATATAACCGGCATCGTTTGTTTTCGGCACAATTATTGTGACTCGGCTTGTTAAAAAAAGTCTAAGATCCGATTATTTATTATTATAATTGCATTTTGGGAGATTTGATTTTATGGCCTTGTCCTGGAACAACTAAACGATATCGCGTTTAGCAGTTTAGCAAAGACAAGTGTGAGTCATGTTCGGTCTCTGGTGTGTATCTAAAATGATAAAAAAGAAGATGATACAACAACCCGCCGAATCGAATAACAATTGAACTATAATAAGGGAGTCGAAATAGTATAGTCTTTGTTCGAAACGAAAGGGTGATCACGAATAACATGTATGCTTGTATATATTGTCCGGCTTACTTAGTAAGATAATAATATAAAATGTAGAAACTTTTATAAAAAGTTTTTATTGGTTTATATATGATTTTTTTTTAAATATTATAAAAATGCAAAAATCATTGTATTTTCATTAATTTTGAGTATTTTTTCTATCTATTTTTTGTATACTATTTAAACACTGCACATAATCTTATTTTAAAAGGTTCGTTAAAAATCTATAATTACGCTGCCTATTACAAATCAACTTTACGAAGTATCTATATTTTTGCTTTTACTATAATAGACAGGCCTATGATAAGAAGAAAATTACAATAACGTACGTAAAATACTAGGAAATAAAAAGTTACAAAAAATTAAACAATTAAAAAATCTTACTCTACTGAAGCATATTCATCGGCATGCAGATCTAGGCAGCGTTGTTGCGTCCAAACCCGGTATATTTCTTTAGTGTCCAAATTTCCCAGCGGATGAATATGCTTTAGTAGTTTATTTGAAAGATTTAATTTATTTTGGCTTTTTCTTTCCTAAGACTGTGATTGGTGCTCAAATTCCTCAAATTTGCCTAATTAGATAAAAAAATTCAAACTGTAACATCGTAATGATAATTTTATAATTTTTATTTTTCTATTTTAAATCATAATGATTAGTTCATTCATATTCTTACATTAGCAATTTTACTTTATGTCGAGCAGTTTGAAGCACTGAATGCATACTTTGATAGCCTGAAAGAAACCGAAAGTGTTTGACGAGCACCCAAGTACAAAGGGAATCAACAGCTGTGATATCACGTTGGTCTTTGATATATATGCATTTTCTTAAAACAATTGACCCTTTACTCAATGATTTTCGTGTTGTATTTCAATCAAACAAGCCTCACATACATGCTTTGTATTTGTCACTGAAAGATCTGAAAACTTATATTCTTAATCGTTTAGTATCAATAGAATAAATTGAAACCTGTCAGGTGAATCTTTCGAACTTAAATCTTGATCATCACAACTTTAAGCACAAATCAGCCCTGGCTGTTAGTGAATTATGCCAATCAGTATACTTATAATGCGATTCCCAAAAATCACCCGCTCATCATGAATAAAAATTCTACTCAACAGTGGATCATTACACGATGAAGATATTACCTTTATATATAACAATTCTCAGTGACGTTCAAGTAATACACTCAAACCCATCGATGTTTAACACAACCCAGTCTCATCACTCAAAAAACTATTAAAGACTGTTTCTTACTTATTCATTGAGGCATACCAAGATACACTAAAGGACTAATAGATTCTTTATTCTGCTGATAAACTCATTTCTGATAAATTCACCCAAATACTAAAAAACTTGATGTTTATTGGTCAACAATTTTTCTTTGAAAAGTACGAAGTTTGGTTTCATCGTTTTCCTGTTTAGACAAAATTCGCACATCTTCCTCATCTTGTCACATAGCAACATTGATGCCATTATCCATTTCCATTACTATAGCATTTCCATCACTAATCCCTAAAGTGTTAAGCTTGAAGATGATAAAAATAAAGCACGTGCTGAATGACTAGAAGAATTGGATCAATTTAAACAATGTCAAGATTCAAAGCAAGCTTACCTTAAAAAAATATTTGTCATGGACCAAGCAGATAAATTCTCTGAAAACTGTGTTGCTTGAAACCAATGCCAAACATACTACAGCTGTCGAAAGGTCAGATATGTTGAAAATATCGATCTCTTCAGCAATGATTGATAGCACAACTCGCCTGTTACAAGATGTGCATGACAAATGTTGCAAAGTAGAAGCCAGCATCAAAAGTTGAAACGAAATAGTTAATTTAAGTACCTGTTGCATTATACATATTGGTGATATAAAGAAAAATTATATTCTGTATTATACTGTGTCTACAATGAATTAAGAACTTATTATTTGTTCATAATATTGTACACGTACATCATTCACGTCTGCTTATGTCAATTATACAGCTGCACTAATGCCTATTTACATTTGGTTGCTCACACATAGTTAATTGTTATCTTTGCATCATTTTATACATTTTTGTTTTAACATATATTGAACACGCAAATCATGTACATCGTTTATATTTATATATACAATGTAGTTAATCGTTGTTTTTGTATAGATTTTAGATATCAAAGTTACTACATTTTATATTCAGATTAATATTGTGTATCAAGTTATACATAATTTACTTTATCATTTTAACATACTTTATAAACAATATTTGTAAACAAGTATTACTACATTACACATTAGATTGAACTTATTTTGCTACTTTATCTAAATATATTTTACTTTTATTAAAATATCAGATTTTATATTCCTCAAAAAGGTTTAATCACAGCTCTGTAATATGTTTTGAACAAACAATTTTATAGCCGACAACGGTTTTATAGATATTATATTGTTATCAATGTCAACATATTATACATCTATATTATATTTGAACCAATTATCAATTTATCTTTCTCAGATTCGGCATTCTCGAGGAACCGGTAAATCGATCACTCAGTTATCACAGAATAGGCCTATTCACGACCCCTGCTTTGACAATTTAAATAAGAAAGACTGCGATCAAAGACAGGTAAAATTCACCTATATACAGCATATTAATAGCAAATAGTTGATTTATATATATTGGTATAACCGTTACGTATTATGAAGATTGATAGATAACCCTCTATACTTTTGATGTTATAGTATTTCCAGTGGTATAGTATACCTATTTAGTAAAGTAGAAATCTGAATGACTGTAAATAAAATGGGATGAAGTGGATAGCAGGGCATTTTGGCAAAGAAGGGCGTGGTATTTGGACAAAGTTTTGGATCGGATTGCTATAGAGCAATTAGTCGACAGTTTTGCCAATATTCACGTCACACCTCGACGTGAGAAGCAATATTTTTAGGGGAGCTGTTGTATAATCGTTTATATATATGAGACTCCTGGTCTATACGTGTCAGTTAAATTTGTATTTGGTGTCTAAATGCGTATCGTCGATTACATAGATTGGTGACCGGATATGTGTGTTATGATCCCCATCTTTAAGAGACATATATATGAGTCAACTTTTCTGTTAAGGGGCGCCTGGGTGTTCATGTTATAATGTTGTATGCACTAGGATGTCACACAAGGATAATTAACTCCAGATAAATAGCTGAATCTCAAATTCAGATTCTCAATGTAAACATAAACATACAATATATACATATATAAAAGTTGTCAAAAATGTTATAAATGAAATATTATTTATTTGATATTACTGCACTTTTATTTCTTAGCACTATAAATAAAGAAGTAATAAAACTATTACAATAATTTAGACGTTGAAAATACGACTACAACATTAATTAATACAATGTTATATGTGTAAAAAACGTATACTATGATGTTTTAATCCTCGATGAACTTTGCTTATATGTGGACTTTGGGGAAGGGGGTAACCACCTTCTTGGGATTTCTAACTTCTCGCATTGTCAGATTTAGTTTAAATTTGGTAAGCAATTATAGGTTGAAAGGATTAAAGATCATATAGGCAAAATGTTAACAATTTTGGATCAATATTATACTTAATCCCGTTATCCTCAACCAAAGTTTTAAAAAATGATTGTGAATAGTGTAGAAAATTTTTATTGACAACATTTTTAAGTAATCGGTTTGGAAATATGTACGACGGATCAAAAAAGATCTATTCAACGTAAATATAGTAATATAATTATTTCTAATTAACTGCGGTTCAATTGAAAGTGTAATTGTTTATCTTAATCTGATCCGAGATCAAATTAAATCAAAATACAAATCAGATATTTTCAATCAAGTTATAAAAATTATATAAATCTGTGATCATGCAATCAGTAAATATGTGAGTTGACCTTCTCTATAGTGGCTTCCATATATTCAATAACTATGTATCTCTGAAATATTAGGCTATACATTTCATATATTTGTTTTTAATGCAGTAACATTTCAGCACCTAGATCAATTTATCATATATATTGTTTTAGTTACAATTTATACATTCTGTGTAAAAAATTATACTGAAAAATGTCTAAGAAAAATCGGTGATCCAAATCTAAAAATTTAATTGAGATCATGAAATTATATAATATACGGAACCAAATCCTAGGATCATTTTAATTTATTCAAATGTTAACTATACAATACATAATACAAGTTATTGGTTTAAGATTTGGATTTTTGGTATAATATACATTATAAAGTTAGTAAATATTATATTCCCAATTATCTAACGAATTAGGAAAAAGGGTATCTATCACTTTATTTGGGTGAATAATTTTTAATGATAACTAAATGCTATTTTTCAATTCTCATTGGTTGTTAAACCGATAAGGACCAAAAATTTATCGTTTTTAAAATATGAAAAAAAATCTGTCTCAATTTTACTAATTCAATGCTGATCATTGTTGTTAAATTAACTTTTTTGTTATTTTTCAAATAACTTTTTGATAAAAATGCTATACTTTTTAGGAAATAAACTTTTATAATTATGGATTTATTTTCCGAGGTTTCGCCCACAACCCAAAAAGAATATTTCGCAACAATTTAGATAATAGTCTATATAGTTTAATATTATATATATATGAAGTCTCTTCTAATTATGTTGACATTTTAATGACCATGTAGTGTAAATTATTAAGTTATATATTCACGTACATACTACTTAAGCACAGTATACCAC
This sequence comes from Coelogynopora nodosa, assembly GCA_034780555.1. Lineage (NCBI taxonomy): Eukaryota > Metazoa > Platyhelminthes > Proseriata > Coelogynoporidae > Coelogynopora > Coelogynopora nodosa. The sequence goes on from JAUZND010004032.1 coordinate 21,398, forward strand.
TTATTTTTGCTCGTTTATATGTTATGCATTGATTTAGCATATTTCGTCAAACAATATTTGTAATTGTATTCTTAACAAGCTTTAGAGGTACTTATATAGAATAATCATGTTTTGTAACGGTATTATTTTATATGCAGTATATACATTCATTATGGTCGAAATATTTTGAAATATATTATGTATATATTATAAATAGACAATGTTTGCAATATAAAAATATATGGAGATATTAGAGAAACACACCTTTTATATGTTAAATATATTCTTCACTGTGCACGTATATTATAATTTTGTATGTTAAACTGTCTATAAGTATAATTTATAAAATATATAACTTATACTTAGGTATGGCGGGGCTTTTGTATGTTAATATATATATTTATACAAACTTATATAGAGGCCTAATTCTCTGAGTCATTCTGTTATAAGTAATCACCAACTTTGATTTTCTTTTAAACCCGTTCTATAACTGGAGGCCAGTTGAACAGAACAACACATCCACAAGATTAATTTATGGTCATCTTATAGAAAACTTTTCAGTCATTACTATAACTGACGAATGTCTAAATATTTGGTCCAGCGGTGACAATTTAAGTTGTATAGATGAGTTGCATTTTCTGCAGTTTGGTTGATAAGTATAATACCATCTTGTAAATGCATCAATTGAGATATATTGTAGGATGACGGAATGATGAGTCAAATTCTAATCAGGAGTCAGAAGCCATGCCACACCACTTGAGAAAGTGAGAGATAGAGGACGTCCGTCTGTCGTTTACAGCAAACCTCTGACAATGTAGAGAACACTGTCCAGTTTATAAAACAGATATTTCGGGATCGCTACTTAAGGCGTTATAATCTGGCCGAATTAGATTCTTGTTTGTTTTAGCTTGATTTCTTTCATTTTTGATTCGGCATGCGACCACTATATTATGTATTATGTTTCTTCACTCGATGGTGTTCGATGTTCGAACATGATTGATTCTAGGAGACGCAGGCAATTAGACGGCAACCTGTGCCGCATCACTAATTTTGACACAAATCTTCTCTTGGGGCTCCCACTTGTTCACCGATGTTTTCTTCCCATAGGAGAGGAAATGCTATTGACTCTCCCTTCCCTCCCTCACAAAAGTGTTATTGCTCTTCCACTTTCTCTGACTCCATATATCATTTAATTCTGATGCAAAAGTATATAATATGAAACTGGTTTCTGCCACCTTTGAGGCAAGACAAAAGCAAGCTGATTGGGAAGAGGGATTCTGAGGGGTTAAGACTCTAAGTCGCTTTAGAATTCGGAATAAATGTTCTACGACTTCGTCGCTTTCTTTTGTACCTGGAGGCTTTGCCTCTTCCAGCCGCTTATTCTGCCCGGAAAAGGCTGTCAAATTGTCTAGAACGGCGCCAGTCGTATAAGCCTTATTAGACCCTACCAGAAGCGTTACATTTGTCACCGTGTTACTGCAGTATAGTGCAACAACTGACTCGACAGAGGCGGCAAATGTAACAAGTTTGCTCCGTGCTTCGGATGAAGATTCTAAAATGCTAATGAGTGGTCTAACTAGCTTTCTCACGTCTTCGGAGACTCTTAAAAAAACGATATTTAATTTTATGTGTGGACAATAAAACGGCAGGTCGTACATAAAATGAGTCATTTAATCATTGAGTAGGAGTTCTTTTTCGGTCAAAATTAAAACTACGCCAGATTTGGCGTCTTTAAGTACAAAATTATCCTAAATTAATCTGGTATATTATTATATATACTTCTGTATATTTTACAAATAAGAGTTTAAAATAATAGAATAGTTGATTGTTAAACTTGCCTATGTACAAAAATATTATTCTTATAGAAAAAGTTATTCCCCTTATTTTGATATTTTAACAATATTTTCCTATATAAACACTATTTGTTTTAATTTGTTTATGTTATATGTACCCAAACATAAATGACATTTGTTTCGTTTTCTTTATATCTGTTTTCATAATTTGGCAACAATATTATTAGTTTTTTAAGAAATATTGTATATACGTTTATTTATTTTAACTATGATGACAAAATGTAATACTGTTGCGATGTTGGAGTTCTTCGTTAAAGATTGAAATGCAATACTCTAAATGTAAGCTACTGTTCAAGTATATACTTAAATTGTTCAATTTTAGGTCTACCGAAAATACACTTTGATGTTGAATGGCATATAGTTTGCGCCGGTGTATATACTATATGCTATATACCAAACCTTGTGTTTCTAGGTAATTCGATTCTTAAATGATAGTTTAACCATAATTTGGGTCACTCTGAGAACACGATTTCCTCACACGGATTTTAGCTTTATATCGTTTAGAAATAGTGTGGTTGAATTTTTGTCATACGAGCGTGTCAGTCAGCTGTCGCCCAACTACAAGTGGTAGTAAACCTTCATAAGTTCGCACTTTTGGCCATAAAATTAGTATAAATATTTCAATAAAGTATTAGTGCATGTGGACCATACAGTATATACGCTGTCTTTTTTGTACTCCGTTGTTATACTAATTACATCCGTTTTTGTAATGTAGACATACAGACTTGTCTTACAATTAGACCGGTGCTAGCACACGTTTTCAATTTTAATGATTCTATTGCTCATTTTTTAAATGATGATGCTGAGTCATATATTCTGCATTGTATATAGTTATATAAATAATCTTTGTTGTTAAATGCATAGTGTTTACTTGTTTTGATTTTTTTACAGTGTATGATTGCTTGCGAAAAGGAATCTAGAACGTGCCTTCAAGAGTGTACGGTAAGTTTTCTGCAGGGTCATTTTCATACTTTATACTTAATTTACTTCATCTAGTAGAAGATAAGTGTTTAAAAATAACCCTCATTTGATTTTCTGGTATCATAAATATAACATTATTTCAGAAAACCACAAGTAAAATATTTTGTTTCAATTATTAAATATCCAGTAATATATACTGAGGTCGTATTATTAATTATATGGTATATACATAACCTATATCCTTTTTATAGTTTTCCAGAAAATCGTAACTGCTTGTGTTTACTACTTTACATATTGAACGTAGGTTAAAATATAATAAGTAATTGTGTATATTTTTCATAAGATGTCTAATTTATTATACATGTAATATTTATTTTATGTAATCATATTTATTTATTGTAATGTGCAGACGCCAATATTACCATATTTTGTTAGTTTTTACGTCATTCATAAAGCTTGATTTTATATATAAATTTAGTTCCGTCAATGGTCAATTACCCAATTTATTTTTATTTTCAATTAAATATTTATTCTTATGGTTTTTGTATTTTAATATTTTAAAATAATATTAAATATTATTAAATATTATTAAATATTATTAATATTTATTAAATATTATTAATATTTATTAAATATTATTAATATTTATTATTTAATATTTTAATATTTCAGTATAAAAATGCTATTTTGTTAAAATAACCCATTATTTAGAATTTTGTCAATTTGTTATATTTTGTTTGATATACATTATAGTTTTTTATTGATTTATGTTCTAATATTGTATTTTTTTCTATTTATTTAAAATAAGTCTAAATTTAATTAAAATTAAGTATAATATGAACATTAAATATGTACATTTGTGTTTTGTTTACGTGCGATCCAAACAATATTATAAATAGATATTGTTTCTTATATATAGTGTAGCCTATATATTTGCTATATACCAACTGTAATAAAATATGTGAGTCAAACATTGTATGTAGGGTTATATTATTTACGTATATCATCTATACTAAAACATATTTAACCATTTATAAATTTCTGTTATAAGTTTCATTTTCTCATAGCCTTACCGTTCTTATTGGTTGTCATAAAACTTGCTTTTCTTTGACCTTCCTGCTCAGAAATTTTTCATTTGATTTCTACCTTTTGTCGGAAATTGGTGTGTCACTTGTGTGAAAAGTTTCCTAAAAAGTATTGTCAAATTCCTGGAAATAAGGGTGTTAGCATTGAATAAAATAATTAGGCTGACATAAACTAGAAACGATAATTTCATTATGACACCTCGACAGTCACCTATGGGAATATTTTTTGAGTATCCACCGGTTATATTATATTAAATAAAGCTGGATTTAACTCTGGCTCAGGAATGCTTTTTTGAGGAATAGTATTATAGACACTTCTACTTATTGAAACTTGTCACCAAACTTGCCAAGAAATTTGATTATCAAGTCAGCGAGAAAGAGCGGAGATGGAATGTGGCGGTTTTATTCAGTTTACTGCGACATACGATTGCTAAGTGGCGGAAAATGATGAGAAAGCGAACCCCTGAGATCCCCTCCCCTCTCGCCACAGTGTCCCCTTTCTGTATGAAGGGTGAGTAGTGGAAAGGGAGATTGGAAAACAATCGGCCCGTTTTTATCTCAGGTTTCAGCCGTCGACGTTGAACCATGGTTGAACCATTCGCGTAGACATTGAAATGTATCGAGGATATATAGAGTGATAGTAAAAGAGAGAAGTGGTCAGAAAGTTGACTATATTATAAGCAAGATGTTCTGCTAAATTGCATTTGACAGTTAGTCTAATTTGAATTTTTCGGTGTGAATCTCACACACGGTTACGCAATCAGTACAATATGACTCATTGACAATCCACTCTGATACTTTCTCCAAGGTTATTTAGCTCTGCACTGTTTTTGTAATTACAACCAACAAATATTGTTTTTTTAATAAAATTTATAGTTTTCCTAGAAATAAATGGTTAAAAACGACAAATTATTTCCTGATTTCACTTGCTTGTCAAAACCCAAAGAAATAAGTCGCATACCATCTCTATATTAAAGCCATTAATCATGATATGCTAATGACAGGCCGAGTTCCCCAATTCAACAGATTGAAAAGCTATCAACAGGGATCATCTCTTCCAATCTAAAGAATTAGTTGCAGATCCTTGCTTATATCAATCCTTTCGTGCTTGTTCGATGGGAAGAACTTTACTTTCGAAGCTTTAGTGTGCTGCGAAAATTATATTTTAATGATAATTTTATTTGATATTTAAAAAAATGATATGGCCACATTATAGATTTGTTAGAAAATGTTTAAATAAATACACATTCGATGAAAATATATTTCAATGACAAGTTTTAGTGTTAAAAGTATCCCGTTATTTCAATTAAAATCAAGTAATTAGTGAACTAGCATTCGGACAACCGAAAATATTTATATATAATATAATATAACGAAATTTGGTATATCATCTGTGCAGAACTATAATGTACAATTCATGGGTAAATTCAAAAAATTTATATAATAATGAATTTTATTATTTGAGTGTGGTTAATTTAATTTTTCATTGTAATTAAAAATGTATTCACAATTACTTATAGTTATAGTAATAATCACTGTTTTTAAATATATAACTGCAATATGAAACATATTTGAAAATCATAATTTTAATTAAAAACATAAATACAAATAATTATACAAAATATAATATTCAAAGGTAGAACATACATATAATATAACACATGCATACTCATACGGCATGCCATATAGAATATATATATATAAATATAATATTACGAATTTATATGCACTTTTTACTCTAATTAACGCCAGTTCATTGATTTTTTTCTCTCTTTTAATGAATGGTATAGATATAGATCTTTCTTACTTCCATAATGTAATGTAATATTATTGTTGTTATTTAATATATACATAGCACATATTTTGCATGTATTACTTGAGATTATATACCTCAAATTGTGATATAAATGCAAAGAAGTATAATATGATATAACCTATACAATACAGACAAATCATATTTGTTGTACATGATATATTGCAATTGTTAATATATACTATACCATGTTTTACACAATATTTGGCGTATTTATAAACATAATAGTTTTAAATATGCATATACATATAGTTTATGTTTAATACATTCATTAGACACTTGCTAATATTTAAAAAATACTTTTATGTTTCAAATAATTTTATGTATTTTTATTATAGAATTTCTTATACTTCTATTAGGGTCTACCTTTCCTTTAGATTACATTTGAATATTTTTAGCTATAAATTTGTAATTTATTGATGTATTTATTCAGATTTTAATTATAAAATAATTATTCACTTTTGCGTTTTTAAAATTTTTGCTAATAATTAATTACAAATTAAAATTCCCAATTTTATCAATATCCATTATTTTAAAACTGAACATAGATCGCTAATTAATTTTAAACAAATTTATTAATTAGTTATTATATTTTCTTCAAACACTTGCTTTTAAAGCTATTTTTCATTTATCAAGTTTCGCCAATAATACAGCTATTTAAAAAAATATTAAATATTATGAAAAAATACTTATGTAAACTCGTTTTAATTGAAAAAAAAATTGATTGTAGAAAAAGGAATAGACAACTGCTTTTTTAACAAGGTTTACGTATGAAAGTTTTACGATAAGATGGCTATTTTATGGCTATTTGCCATAAAAATGTGCAATAAAAATAAATACTAAGCAAGCACTAAATAAGTACTAAGCCGAGTACGATTTGCATTGAAATTACATCCATCTTTTATCGAAGCTTTATCGGTAATTCATATTTCTCATTGCTTTATTGATTTAATGAAATTAACACCATAAGTTACATTCTGCCAACCAATCAGAACTCTCCATTCTGCCGACGCGGCTGCTCTTTTCTGGCGTCGCTATTGACCAATAATCGACCCGGCAGTTGTCCACTGTCAACGACAACAGGTGGCCTCGTTCTTTTCTCAATGGGACTGAACAGCCCAATGTGTCCCAATGATTGCAGTATTGATACAGATTGCTTCAACGCCCTCTACAAGTGTTGCCCTACTCAATGCGGCTATAAGTGTGTCAAGGTGAGAGATCGAAGTTGTTTACCGCATCTTGTGGACAGAAAAGCATCGAATGAAACTGTAGTCCCATGGTCCTGTTGTTGAAAAAATGCTGAACATTCTATTTATAGTAAATAACGGTATATACAGGAATTAATATACCGATTTGAAATTTACCTAATTTATATGCGAATGTTTTTAGTGACGCACATAAGGGAGCTTTCAAGTTTTTGAAATCTACTTTTTGTAACCTTAAAATTTGTCGCCTTTTTAAAGTTTACACATAAACTAGATCCTTATACGCTGGTTGCTGTTTATTAATCCATTCGTGAATATAATAGGATACATTAGAGTACTTTTATTGGCTTTTATTAGAGAACTTTAAACAATAATTTGTAAATAAAACGGAAATGAAATTATAATTATGCTTTACAAAATTGCTCTATACTATAACAATATTTCATTTACACCTAATTTTTACATGACATATTCATTATTTTTGCAATGACTAATACCCTATAGTACTATTGCAACTATATATGTAAATATATATTCCAATTGTTTAACAATTATTTTCATGAATACAATCTTTTCTGATAACCGGCGCCTTTTATGATTTTAGAAACTATCATTGAAAATAGTTATGGGCATCGCTTATTAATTATCAATAGAAAGTCATTTCCCCACTCACAAAACCCAGACAGCTTTTTAGATAATTAAATTAAATAACAGACCTACAGGGACTAAAAACCTATCCTGATGTTTCAAAATTATAATTAAAGAGAGTAAAAATTATAGAGTATTTTCATTAATTAGGGTCATTTTATCAACGTAATTATAACTTTTAAAAAGTAAAGATAATATTTACCTAATACAATATAATAAATATCGCGAAAATATATTTTATTTTATTAATATGGTTATGTCGTGTGAGCAATTATAAAACGTGTGGAAATACGGTTTTCGTATTGTTTATCATACCTTAAGATTTTTGGGTACTTCGATGGTCCACCTACACTTCGCACGACTTAGAACATATTATCCCAATTTTGAGCTGCCGAAGTTTGGCAGGTCTAAAATACATTCATTTTAAATAATTCATTGGCTTTTATTAGATAACTTTAAATGGTAAGGTGTAAATTTAGCGGATATGAAATTATAATTATGCCTCACAAATTGCGCTCTACTATAATATTATTATATAACAGATATCAACGTGACACTAATCCCGAAATTTTATCCCGTGAATGTTGTTTTAGCTATTATAAATGTTGGATTAAGCGTCAGAATTTTTAAAAAATATGACGGATCTGCTGGATGACGTCATATGTTTATTAAAATTGTGACCGAATAATGTTAGCAAAAGACTTTCAAACTAATTTAAGCGTGACTTGACAGGCTTTCGATTGGCAAAAAAAGTATATAATATCTATCGTATAGGTCTAGTGTTATTTTCTGTTTTATCCCCTTCTCTGTTCAGCCCAACTGGAACGACACAATACCCCCGCTGGCCCCAAAGTTAATGCCGGTGCTCAACGCCAGCAACAACAAGGTCAGCCTGGACTGGGTCGCGCCCTACAAAAGTATCCAGACGCCGAGCGACGCAATTGTCTTCATTCTGGAGATCCGTTACTGCATCTGCCAGCGCTTTGTGGCCTCCTATATGTCCGACTGGCAAATGGCATCTGTGGTAAGTGGGTCATTTAAGTTTCATTTTCGATGTGGAGCATATTTTTCAACTTTTTCAACTTTTTATGATTTTACTATAATATACATTTAGTAATTTGAATTACCTATTGAAAGTTCTTACTTTTTTTATCATCATTAAGTTACAATCACAAAAATGTAAACAAAATGATACCAATTATAATTGAGTTATATCAAATAAAATATAGCAATGATACATATATTATTTAAATTGACGAATTATTTAGTTTATTTGATAATGGAAATATTATTAGTATGGTCAGACATAATAAATAAAGATGAGTAAACTAAAAACACTTCCTGTAAACTTTTAAACCTACAAATGAATGATATATAATCAATAGAATAATTCATTTAGCTTTTTTTTAAATATCCAATTTATAATATAGGCATTTCGGCTGTAATTCTTTCTCAACAGAAAATAGCCACAAAATAAACCGAAAATAAACACATAGTAGTCTGGAGGAAAATAGTGCTGAAGAAGATTTACGAATGTTGATAAAATACTGTAGAAATTCCGATTTTGACTATAGTATATTTTGGTATGTATACTATTATAAAATGTAATATATAAATCACATTGTTTACAATTCAAGATGATAAGGAGATCCAAAATATTTTTTTAACTAGATCAAGAAAATTGTGATTTATTGACACATACTGAGATAAACAAACTTCAAATTGTTTATCGGTGTTATTTAAACAAATGTGTTGTCTAATTTAAAAAGCACTATTTAATATATTAAATGCATTATGGGATGGTTTATTTTGGATGCACACAGCCTGCTCTATGCCTACCTTCAATTTGGGTCATCCACTTAGAATAATTTGTTTGTACTTTATCATACTTATACTTGTTAGAAACTTCCCTTTACTACTATTTGAAATGTCGTCTTTTTTTCTGATCTCCATATATTCTCTCCGTCTCCACCTGTTTAAAATAATTACTGTATTTTTATGTTACATTTTTTACACAATTGTACACTTGACAAGTAATGTTTAGTTTCACTCCTGTTATAAAATTTTAATTTTTTGGTACAAACCTTGTATGAAGCTTTCTGCGTAAAAATACATTTGTTACGAGTGTATACTTTTAAATAATCCTGTAAAGGTGTGCGAACGCATTTCCTCAATAATTGTAAAAATTGGTATATTCCTGCTCCTTTAATTATAACATAATTTACAAAAAGAATTTCTTTCCATAAAAATGTTAGTTTTTATTTAATTCTGCCTTTACTTCGCGTTTTAACCTTAACGTATAGAATGAAATAGCTAAATATTATACTCTAAGATAATAATAATAATTAATTTAACCACAGCCGCACGAAAACAGCTATTTTTGTTTCCTGATAAGAATCTCAGACATTGTTCAATACGTTCTTGTTTTCGCCAAAAAACATTGAATCAATACTATACTATAGGTTATAACTAAATTATCAATCGCATGGTAGGTAAGCAAAGAGACGTGCTCAATCTTGCTGTGTATAACAATAAGAACAGCGCACAGATCAGGAGATGTTATCGTCTTGATCAGAATATTCAGTTCAGTTGGGATGAACGAAACCTCTGGCCAACGTCTACCCCCGGATAATTTAATGTGCAATTAAAACTGCACGTTCAAAGCTAACATATATCAGGGCGTGGTGTATTTTAATATAATATCTTTAATTAGAATATTATAAAATAAGGAAACCCAGATTTATCCTGTATTATAGAAAACAGTCGAACGAGAATATATCATAGTCATTCACTAGGAAGATTGTTACACCAACTGGACAGCTTTCAAGTGACATGGGTTCCCTCAGGGGATCTAGAGTGAGGTATGTGCTCATGGTGACTCAACTTGCCAAGAGCCCTGAGGCCCGTCCGGCCACTCAAGCGTTGCCAATCAGCCCAGAAGAGGGGACACTGATGCGAGAGAGGGAGAGAGAGATTGAAAGCGCAGCCTTGCTTGATTGGTGACACTTGATGGTCCAACAAGTCTTGTTGCGACGTGGAATGTGCGATCTTCGCGCTGGTGCTTGTCGTCGACGTTCCCCTTGGGAGTACAAAACACCCCCCTCCCCAACACTCAAACTACTGAGTCATCTGGCTCTGGTTTCACGCACTATATAGTTCTTATTTTTTTGTTCCAAGTTATTATAGGGAGTTTCTTGATCGAGGGGTTAGATTGTTACCTCGAATTGTTTGTCAATCTCCGTCTTATCGGGGAAAGACAAACACGACAGAGATGACTCGGTTTCTGATTCAAAATATGAACTGTTTATTGTTTAGTTTGTAGTAGCATTTAATTCAAGTTACGTTATTATCGATTTATATGTTTTGTTTATGTTGTATGTGGTGTGAAATGCGCATGATAATATATACTTTCCTAAATTCGAAAATGAATAGGGGTGGTTCAATTGCTACTTTAATTTAAAATAGAATGACTATTTCAACAGAATAGAAGTTATGTTTAAATTCAAAACCATTTTAATTAAATATCCCGATTTAATAGAAAAAAAACAATTAAGTCGTCTCTATATTATATATCTAATATATAGCTATATAAATTGTATATATAGTGTATTTTATTTTTTTAAATAACAATATAACTTATTTTATAACCAAATTTAATAACTATAATTATAATAGAGAAGAAAATGAGAAGCACTCGCTGTAGGTTAAAAAGTATAATTTCACAAATTTTCGAACCTCTGGTTCCTAGTCAT